>BQNB010000691.1:10297-158292 GCA_026074375.1 Tanacetum coccineum | reverse complement strand
GAAAGGTGTTGAGGTCCGGAAGTTAGTCAAATAATTTACGCAAGAAAAGTTATTAAAACAGTAAATTCGGTCATATTTGGGTCCGATTTCGGGGAGTAAAACCCCTACATAAAAGTCAAATAAGGTTAACCAAAAATCATGAGTTATATTTTAGGTGTCTATTAACTCCAGATCAAAGGGCTAAGTCTAAAAGTGTTTCTAAGTATTTTTAAGAAAATCAAACGTTTCAGTGCGCGTTCAGGTCCGAATCTGAGCACTTTGTAATGATGAATTTTTATAAAATAGTTTCTCTTTATATTATTTTTTCTAAAAAATCACAATAGCTCACAACTCATTGGGGAACTAGGTAATGTAAGAAAACCCATCAGTTAAGTGTTTTAGTATTTTATTTGTGGTCATAAAGTGGTTATAAATTTTTGCCGAAAACTGAAAAGTTGGAAGTTAATGGTTAAGTCTATATCGAGTATGAAAATGATTTGGGAGATGCATATAAAGGATTATAAATTTAGTGTTAGGTTTATAGGTCCATCATGTTATTGTTGCATTGGCTTGGACATTTTCCCAACCGAGTGTAACTTATGTTTTGTTATGATTAGATTGTGTGCAAGATCTTGTCAAGTAATCTGAGCATCAGGTGAGTCTCATAGTCTCATTTTATTATGTTTTCTTGGAATGGAAGTGAAGCAAAATATGTTTTGAAATGTTTTGATTGTTGTGATTATGTGGTTCAAGTTACTCATGGACTTTTAAGTAGCTATTATATGTTATGTGTTGCATGTTATATGATGTTGCATTGTTCTTCGCCTACTTTGTGGGCAAGAGGTTTCGCCTACGTGGTGTGGGTATGAACCTGTATGTGCTATGATACCAAGAGTCTGGGATTTTGGGATAGCATTCCTCCCCATGACTAAATGTTGCATGTTATGGATCGGGGGACATGTTTCGTCCCATTTGTGGTTGCTTGTTTGGGATGAATGCATGTTAGCATGTATGATAGTCAGCTTAATTATCCTACTTGTTTTTTTTGTAATCACGGTAATTGATTTAAATCTTTTGTATTGGTGTCATAAAACCTATGACTCTCACCAACCATTATGTTGACGTTTTAAGCATCATTTTAAGGTGAGCGTTATGATGGTGTTGAAGTAAATAAAAGTGGCTAGAGAGACCATTAGGCTGCATTAGAAGTTCCAATTTGATTTCGTTTCGTATTTTGTTGCATGAATTCTTGAATGTTTTTATTAGGTTTGTGAGACATTGTCTTTGTATTGATGAGACCCTTTTTTCATTAATACAAGATGCTGTTCTTTTGTTTTCGGTATTGTCATGACACATCGTGCCTTTTATATTAGTTATGCATGTAGTGATTCTCTATTGTTGACACCATTGTGTTGTGATGATATCCATGATGTTACGCCTCATGTTTCCGCCTTGGCGGGGTGTGACAGAGGGCATGAAGGAATGGCTTATCTATGGACATGTGAGCCTGCACAAAGTCACTTAAGGACGTGTGACTCTGAGTCTAGCTACAAGACTCGTTAAAAAAAGAAAAGCGCTTTTTGGGAGGCAGCCTAATATTTAATTTCTTGTATTTAGGAGTGTCTTGTGTTTTAACTCTTTATTGTTTATTCTTATATGTTTGAATCATTTGTGATCATTCTTTCCTTTGTTTTTAACTTCGTTTTAATTGCAATCAAAGGTATTTTGCATTAAATAAGTGTAAGGGAAAATATCTTGTTTATAAGAACCATTTCAAACATAAAAAATAAATTGTTTAGATTAATTCACATCAGTTTCGAGTCATATGATTGTAATGATTAATCTTAGGTTTTATGCAATGTTTTACACAAGTAATAACTAATAGAATCGCGTGCAGGAAATTTTTCAAGAAAAACGAATGTGAATTTTTCACAGTGCCTGGAGACGGCGTCAGGAATTTTCCTGACTGCGTCGCGCCTCCAGTCTTGTAAAAATTCGAATTTTTTCTATTATTTTCGAAAATGATTTGTACAATATCCAAAATTTGTAATTTTCTTATAAGCCTGCAGAAATCTTGATTATATCATCGCAATCACCCTATCTTTACTGCTTTCATAGAGTTAACCCTAAAAGTTTCGTTGTATATATCATTATCCCTCCGATTTTACACCAGGTATAGTTGTCTTTGTCTTTGATTTATAGGTTATATTTGACGAGAAGAAACCCGGAAGTTCTTAGGAAGTTTCAGGAGGATGATTCTTGGAGGACAATTTAACCAGTTATCGCATGTTTCTTCTTCATTATTGAGCAAACCAGGGGAGTACTAGTTTTTTTCACTTGTTTTCTTTTCCCTTATTCGTTTTACGGGTACTTTTAAGAACATTAGGGACAATGTTCAACTTAAGTGTAGGGGGAAATAAGCCTTAGAAACTATTCCTTCAATTGCCATTTGCTTTGTCCTTAAAATGATGAGTAATATATCGAAACATAGCATAGACGGTAATTTTAACCAAAATTTTTAAAAAAATTTATGACACATACCAACGAAAACCGAGTATTATTAGCGTCTCATCGATAGGAATTTATATGACTAGCACAAAAACACTCAAAATTCCACCCCAAAAATGTGAGGCTCGCCTTTAGATCTATAGGAATTTGGATATCCATTTTTGATACCCAAGATAATTTTACCTTTAGCTTTCTCGAGTTAAGGAGTGAGCAATCGTGTGTATCTATTCCATCATTATGGATGTATATATGTGGCTTCGTCGCCTTTTCTAGAGCATTGGTATCAGTTTAAAATTATATGAGTGTACCGGTAGTGTATTAAATTCTAGAACTTGTTTTTGTGATGCATCCCGAGACCACATAGTGAGAATTAGGATTTGCTAAATGATAAGAGGCACTAGAATAACCCATGTTTTAAACCTGTAATTGTTAAGATGGTCACCTCGATCATATAACTATCCTACACCTTTGTCATGCACTCATTTTTAGTGCAGGATACGCCTAGTACACCCCTCCTAGCCTATCCTTTTCATGGTTCTCGTAATTTTCTGGTGGATTCCAAACTATTAATGAAGAGATTTGTCACCCTTGAACCAATTGTTACACCTAAATCGCCTTAGCCTGCCTTGTATGTACTCGCTTTTAGTACATTATTGTAAACCCAGTTAATTATTACAGGAGTACATAGTTGCTAAGTCGAGTCATTTATCCTTATAAATACATTTTTGGGATGATTGGGAATCATGGCAGTTTTTATCTTATGAAGAATTGGGGAAGAAGTCACATGTTACCCCCAATAGAGCTTAATACGCTCCATGTTTGTTGATCCTTTCAATTCGGGTCATTAGATTAGTAAATTGTAATGCGTTAGCAAAAACTCAAGTGCAAAGGTGTGTTTATAAACCCCAAGTGATATATTATGTTATCAAAAAAAACATAAAAGAAAAAGAAAGAGATTGATGTAGAGTTTGTATGTTTTAGTTTGTTTTTCATCCGTAGAGTAGTTGAGTCTTGGCTTAGCAACGCCTCAACATGTATTCTTGTAGTTAATTAACTTATCACCGCCTGTGTATCTACCATCTGTTGCTGCTGCTGTTTAACCTACTGATGAGGTGTCATTTTATACACTATTTCGAGGTCATTTAACCCCTCAAATCATGCAAATATGCCCAGATTATGTGCATAATCGTTTGTTTTTAGGTTTTTAGCACTTGGATGACATTTGGAGGAAATATACATGACTTGGGCTCATTTGGAGAAGAAACGGACGAGATTACGGACTTGCACCAAGATTCACCAAGAATTATGTTCTCAGAGCGTGGAGATGGCGTCACAAGCACTAAGCGACGCCGTCCTGATCTATTTGGTGACGGCGTCAGACATTTGGAGAAGGCGTCACAACGTAGCCGACTTAAAGTGGATCTAGAACCATCTACGTGGCGACGGCGTCAGAAGCATCAAGCGACGCCGTCGCGTCGATATGCCTATATATACAAAACCGATTTTAGGGTTTTAAAGTGTAACTTTTGGGGGTAACTTTGTATAACTTTTGGGAGATGAACCCTAGCTCTTGTAGCAGCATCAAAGGTCATTTTTAGGGCCTCAAACCCCTATTGTACTACCTTGAATGCATGTTTTAATTCAAGTAAGGTTATTTATCATTAATCATTCAATATGTCTATGTGTTGCATGATTGATTTATCTCTTTGCTTTCTTTATAACATGCGAGGCTAAACCTTCCTTTGTATTTGCTTATGATTGCATGAAATTCAGATTGTAGATCATTTTATTGTTGCTTCTTGATTGATGATTGTGCGCGTTAGGTTCTAGAAAACCAGCTTTTGTCTGTATCACTGTAGACACGTCTAGGGAAACGTGAGTGCGTAGAAAGGATACCATCGGGTAACAGTCTTCATACTACCTTGCCCCTTTATATGGTTGATCCCTCTTAAGATATTTCACATGCATTTAATGTACTCTTAGGGGCCTTGTAATAGTCTTCATACTACCTTACTTGTGCGTTGCCTTAACGGAACATTAAATAGACAGCCGGTTTGTGTAATCCGTTCATGACCTAGGAAATACTTACACATATCATCACAAGTGTGACAAGGCAACAAGATTAGGAAAAACAATCTGATAAGTAATGCATGATTAAGTAAATACATTTAGTTATCATAAAGTTATCACCAGTAGATTAGATATTAGTTTAATTAGTAGTTAAACAAACCAACCTCTCAAACCATAGATTTACCTGCTTTCCTATAAATATAAAAACACAAAAAGAATCTTCTCTCAACCCCTAGAATTCTGTTAGACCGTGATCAAGCCTTCCCACTCTTATTCCCCTATAGGAACAATAACAACCCCCAGTCTTTCTATCTACTACTACAACGGTTAGGTACTATGCCTAGGGAGTTGTTAAACTTCTTGTAGAAGTCCCTTTACAACAACCGCATCAAGTATTTTGGCGTCGAGGCATGGAGAATAGTTATGTTTCGATCATATTTAACTTAGATCATCTCGCTGAATTCCTTTTCAAGTGAGATTTTGATTCCATATATTAGCTTTCTTGTAGTCTATCTTTTTCTTTGTGCCATTTGTTCGTAACATTTGTAAATTTGTAAATTATAATGGATAGGTATGGTTATTCTAGCATAGGTAGGTTTGATGTATTCTTCCGTAATCAACTCTTGGTGTTCCAACAACATCAAGATGAATCTCTCTACGATTCGTGGACTCGTTTCAAAGACGTAATACGAAAATTCCCGAATCAAGGCCTTAGTATATGGACCCTAATTGAAATCTTTCTTAAACATCTCAACTCGTTATCCCGCCATATCATCAATTTGACAGCAGAAGGGGATCTTAGGAAGTTTAGTGATATATGAGTATGGTATTCCATATAGGATTGTGCCCAATATGATAAAAAAAATGTAGCAACCTAACAAGCGTTATTTTTGATGAAACAATAGCAAATCCAAATGCTCAAATAGTTGGGGATGATATGGTTAGGGTATAGGTACCTAGGTGCATGGCATAGTTAGATTATGATGAGGATGTAGATAGCTTAAGTACGATGGATAATGAGGTAGGAGTTACAAGCCCTAAGAGTACCACACAAACCCTACCGTCATTTGAGGAATACACACCACCCATGACTTACCCGGAAGAAGTAGAAAAGACTTTAGGAACCCCGATAGAGGTAGAACCTTTAAACGAAACAAAACTAGAGGAAGTAGGCTTGAATTGTAATCACAACACTCCTATTAGTTCTAGGGAAGTTCCTAGTTTTGATGGACCGGAGCCTCAGCTTTTACTTAATAGTCCATCCTTAGATGTACGTCTAGGAGACGTAATAGGCCCCAAACCACCCATCAAACCACATAATCTGGATAGTTCTAGAATAAAGGTAGTAGATTATTTAACAACACAAACACCGCCTTCACCTCACGTGGCAAATTCCCATCCTAAGGGTGTGTATAGTTATTATAACCCAGGTATAGATGACCCTAAGAGACATTATGGATTTAAACCGGGTTTATTAGGAAAAAGTGTATCCCTAAGTGTTATTTCAAATTAGGAGATGTTTGATGATGATTAGGGATTCGAATCTAAAGAAGTTTCTCCTCTAGGAGAAGAACTTAGTTTACTTGATAGGCCAAATAAAGTAGAGAGGGGTAGAATTCTAGAAGCACACCATTTAGAGTCTATTCTTCAAAAACAATTTTCTCAACGTATGGCTCCTTCTCATCACAATGGTGTGTACCGTTACTATCACCCACACTTGAACTCAAGTGTAGGGGGAACCATTCCCTTTATCTATTAAATAAGAGTAGAGTCAGGCTCGTGACTCGAACAAAAACAAGCGCTTTTTGGGAGGCAACCCAATATTTATTTTCCGGTATATTAGGAGTGTCTTGTGTCTTAATTCTTTATTGTTTGTTTTATTATGTTTGAATTAGTTGTAATCGTGCTTTGTTTATTTGTAACTTCGTCTTATTTGCAATCAAAGGTATTTTGCAACAAAATAAGTGTAGGGGAAATATCCGGTTTTTAAGAACCAAATTCAAACATATAAAATAAATTATTTAGATTAATTCGCGTCAGTTTCGAGTCATATGATTGTAATGATTAATCCCAGGTTTTTATGCAGTACTTTCTTCAGATTTGACTTATAAAATTGCGTGCAGGAAATTTCTCATTAAAAACGAAGAAGAAATTCTCACAGACGCTGGAGACGGCGTCAGGATTATTCCTGACGGCGTCACGCCTCCAGCTATGTGAAAATTCAAAATTTTTTCTAGTATTTTTGAAAAATAAATGTGCAATATTTAAAATTTGTAATTCTTTTGTAAACCTGCAGAAAAACCTATAATTATCATTACTCTCATCCTATCTTTACTGCTTTCGTAGAGTCGAAACCCTAAATTCTTGTTGTATATATATATCTATCCCGCCGATTTTATGCTTAGTGTAGTTTTCTTTGTCTATGATTACAGGTTATATTTGACAAGAAGAAGCTTGGAAGTTCTTAGGAAGTTTTATTTGACGACTCTTGGAGGACGATTTAACCAGTTATCGCATGTTTCTTATCCATTATTAAGCAAACCAGGGGAGTACTAGTTTCTTTTAGTTGTTTTTTTCCTTTTATTCGTTTTTACGGGCACTTTTATAGAACATTGGGGACAATGTTCAACTTAAGTGTAGGGGGAAAATAAGCCTTAGAAACTATTCCTTCATTTGTCATTTGCTTTGTCCTTAAAATGATGGGTAATATATCGAAACATAGCATAAAAAGGTAATTTTGACCCAAATTTAAATTTTTTTATGACACATACCGACGAAAACCGAGTATTAATAGCGTCTCATGGATAGGAATGTTTATGACTAGAACAAAAACCCTCAAAATTCCACCCCAAAAATGTGAGGTTTACTTTTAGATCTATAGGAATTCGGGTATCCTTTATTGATACCCAAGATAGTTTATACCATTAGCTTTCTCGAGTTAAGGAGTGAGCAATCATGTGTGTCTATTCCATCGTTACGGATGTGTATATGTGGTTTTGTCACCTTTTCTGGAGCATTGGTATCGGTATTAAATTATATGAGTGTACCGATAGTAAATTAAATTCTAAAACTTGTTTTTGTGATGCATCCTGAGACCGCATAATGAGTATTAGAATTTGCTTGATAAGATGCATTAGGATTAACCCATGTTTTAAACCTGTAATTGTTATTATTGTCACATCGACTATATAACTATCCCACACCATTGCCATACACTCATTTTTAGTGCAGGTCACCCCTAGTACAACTCTTCGAGCCTATCCTTTTTTACGGTTCTCGTAATTTTTTGGTTAAGCTGGACTATTAATGAAGAGCATTGTTACCCTTAAGCCAATCGTTACACCCAAATCACCTTAGCCTACCTTGTGTGTACTCGCTTTTAGTACATTATTGTTTTAACCCAAGTTAATTATTGAGTGCACGGTTGCTAAGTCCTTATCCTTGTAAATACAGTTTTAGGACGATTGAGATTCATGGTAGTATTCATTTCGCAAAAGAATATGGAAGAAAAATTAAATCAATACCCCCCATATGTTTGATAGATGATCTCCATGTTATTTTGATCCACCTCAAATCGGGTCATTAGTTAGATTATAAATAATCGAGTATGTAAAAGTTCAAGTGTATGGGTGTATCTAAAAACCCTCATGATGTATTATATTTTTAAGTAATTGCAGGGCAAAAGTGTACGAAAAAAATGTATATAAAAAAAAGTGAAAAAAAATGTATGGGCTGTCATTTGCTTATGTCTATGTTTATATTAGAGTCGAGAAAAGAAAGAGAAAGAGATTGATGTAGATTTGTGTAGAGTTTGTATATCTTCATCCGAGTCTTGGCTTAGCAACCAAACCAGCGTGTATTCGTACGAATAATTAGCTAACCCTTCCACTCCAAATTCACACAAAGCCACCCAAATGTATTCCATCCGTTTTCGTTTCCATTATATGTTATCTTCCACCTACACTCCACAACCCTTTAAAAGACCTCTTGGATAATAATGAATAATGCTTGCGCCCAGCGGTGAAGGTTTGATCCTTTACCAAGCCTATGGTAATTTATATGCTATGACAGGTAATGAGTGTTGATTTTCCATTTCCTCATTATGTTATAATTTATTATACACCCGAGTGAAATCCCAAACACTTATGTGAGGTGCTAGTATATACTTTTTGTGCTTTTAATTACAAGGTCTAGAAGGTTGTGTTGTAAAATACTTTTAAAAAGTTGGTTAAATGACCCTCGTATTGCTATTGTCTAGGTAGAAAAGCCTATTTGCTTGAGGACAAGCAAATCCCAAGTGTAGGGGTATTTGATGAGGTGTCATTTTATACATTATTTCGGGGTCATTTAACCCCTTAAATCATGCAAATATGCCCAGATTATGTTCTAAATTGTTTGTTTTTAGGTTTTTAGCACTTGGATGGCATTTGGAGGAAATACACATGACTTGGGCTCATTTGGAGAAGAAACGGACGAGATTACAGACTTGCACCAAGATTCACCAAGAATTATATTCTCAGAGCGTGGAGACGGCGTCACAAGCACTAAGCGACGCCGTTGTGATCTATTTGGTGACGGCGACAGAGATTTGGCGACGGCGTCACAACGGAGCCAACTTAAAGTGGGTCTATAACCATCTACGTGGGGACGGTCTCAGAAGCATAAAGCGACGCCGTCGCGTCGATATGCCTATATATACAAAACCGATTTTAGGGTTTTAAAATGTAACTTTTGGGGGTAACTTTGTATAACTTTTGGGAGACGAACCCTAGCTCTTGTAGCAGCTTCAAAGGTTGTTTTTAGGGCCTCAAAACCCTATTGTACTACCTTGCGCCTTTATATGGTTGATCCCTCTTAAGATATTTCACATGCATTTAATGTACTCTTAGGGGCCTTGTAATAGTCTTCATACTACCTTACTTGTTGGGTTTATTGATTTGATGATTACAAAACTACATGTGCTTATATGAAGACTAATGAAACAGAAGGGCTTAATATGACACTTTGTTATTCTACATATGGAAGAATTAATAGCTGGAAGATTTCTATGAAGATATGCATTGAAAAGTCAAAGAATATCAAAGATAGTTTCCTTAATACTCTAGGTTTTCTTGTAAACCCTATATATAAAGGGTATTAGGCGTCTGGTATAGGTATCCAGATCTCACATGAGAGTCGTGTAAACACAAAGGTGTCGTGTGTGTTTGTATGACAGAGTAGAATAGTATAGATGTCTATAGTTTAGCCTCAAGGATTGTAAATCCCTGTTACTAGTTAGAGTAACCGATCTATTCTGATCAAATAGTATTTGGGGCTGTGATTGATTAAAAGAAAAACCATGAAAAACTAATCATTCTCGAGTCTTAATTGTTTATCTTTGATGTTTGTAATCCTAGATGAGAACTAATCATTCTCGAGTCTTAAACGATCTAAGGGGTTATAACAGACTCCACAATTGGTATCAGAGCCACGGGGCTCTTGATCAAGGATCACAAGGTGTTTTATTGGCAAATTTATGAAGGTAAAAGGTTTTATCAACAAGGTATGTGGTATGTGGTCGTAGCAGGTTGAAGAAGAAACAGCAGCAGCAAGGGTTTGATACAGGTTGGCAACGCAAAAAGTTTTCTTGTTGTTTCATTATTCAAACAACAGCTTCTCTATTCGAATTAGCAAGGAGAATTAGCAATTTTCTTTTGGAAGGCGAATTAGCAATTTTCCTTTGGAAGGCGAATTAGCAAGGAGAATTAGCAAGGCGTATTAGCAAGGCGAATTAGCAATTTTCCTTTGGAAGGCGAGTTAGCAAGAACAACTTTCATAGAAATTACTTTATCCTGTTTTCACCAAGAACCAAACTCAAACACCTTCCATAACACCAAAACAAATACAACACTTAATGTAAAAACGATCAACAAGATTCACTAAAATGTCAAAACGGCAATAGAAATTAGGTTTCAATGTCAAATGATCATGAAGTTTATCTAGTACCCCTTATTTGAGATTGAAGTGGTTTTCACGAAGGCGTCTACTTATTTCATCATCGAGACTTCCTTCTACTTTCTACCCCTTTCCCCTACACCCCTTATATCAATTGTTGCTTATGACAAGAACTTCTTGAGTATATGGTCGTACACGTCAATGATGCTTCTGAGAGTTCAAACCATCATGAGGGAAAACGTGTACTTTGAGGTAACCAGGTCAACTTCCAGGGGGAAGTAGTATATACTACTTTACTTAGTATGGTTTATGAAGTATTCTACATACGTGAGAAGATTTGTTGCTGATTTCTCGCATGTACCCCTGAACGGATATTCACCAAGACCAAATATCATGATACAGTATAGAAGCAGTATTAGTTGATGTAAGATGTACAAATGTGAAGGATGACTCCTTAAATGTCAATTGTTCACACTCGGGACTTAGTTGACTTTGGTGTAGCAATTCACATCAGCACTATCCTAGAGGAAGAAAAGTGCATTTCCGGGTCTTAATTGATTTTGGTTCTACGATTTTGACTTCGTTAAAAGGGATCAATTGTGTACTTTAGGTATTGGATGATTCTTTGACAAAATTCCGTTATGCACTTTGAATGTCAATGTTAGAAGATCGTTCAAGCTACATCGAATTTTCAGATACCGCTAAAGATACGGATGTTGGTTTGGGGGGAAGCTGATTCAGAAACTTCGCCAAAAAGGAGTCTATAAAGAACGCTTTTTAAGACATGCTGCATGAATTGGGAGAAGTTAATCCAACTCATGCATACTACAATGGTTCCAGAACAAGTAAAGACATAAAAGATCCAAGCTGGAGTACAAGTATCAAAACAGGAAGTCACAGATGTCATCTTCAGCATTGGAAGCACTTCGGAAGTCCTTATTGTGTTGTATTTGTACTTTATAGGAACATTGTAAGTAATTTCGTATGTCCACATATTGGGGGAAGATTGTTAGCCTTAAATTATGTTGACTTATACGGAATTATATTAGATATTGTAAGGCGTGACTTATAGGGACTAATAATGTCAAGTTAGGATAGTAAACAAGTCACACACCTATATATACCCTCCTATACTTCCATAGGAGTGTGAGGATAATCATTTTGTATCTCATAAGTGTGTGTTTCTGTCTCTCTCTAGAAAACACACACTCTTCCCTTTCTCTCTCTACAATATAATAATATGGCTACTTATTTCTTTTATCCTCCCCAACCTCCGGATCGTGTGTTTTAGGCTAGAATCTTTAGGGATAACACTTAGGCACATTTGGAGAAGAAACGGACAAGACTCTAACTCTACACCGAAGTCTCTTAAAGAATTCTGTACAGTGCCTGGAGACGGCGTCGCTATTCCTAGCGACGCCGTCATATCTTACAAGCGACGGCGTCAGGATCCTCACGACGGCGTCAGAACGTAGCCGCCTCAAAAAAATCCTATAAGATTCGGCAAAGCGACGGCGTCAGAAACCTTGCGACGCCGTCGCGCTCAAAAATCTATATATACAAACTCGTTTTAGGGTTTTTAAGTGTGTAACTTTTGGGATCCGAACCCTAGTTTTAGAAGACGAATTTGGCTGCTACTTAGGTTGTTTTTAAGGTGTCAAAACCCTCTTGTATTTACCATTAACTCATGTTCTAATCAAGTGAGGTCCTTTATCTTTTATCATTCAGTATGTCTATATGTTGTTTGATTGATTTATGTTCTTCACTTTCTTATAATATGTCCGGCTAGATCCATTAGTATTTACTTATGATCGCATGAAACTTATTATGTAGATCCTTATTATGTTGCTTCTTGTGATGGATGTGCGCGTTAGGCTTTAGAAAACTAGCCATAAGATAATAAATTGGCATAGATGTTTAGGGAAACGCGAGTATATAGAAAGGATACCATCAGTAACAGTCTTCATACTACCTTACCCCTAATATGGTTGATCCCTCTTAAGTGTTTTAATTGCATGTAATGTACTCTTAGGGGCCTTGTAATAGTCTTCATACCACCTTACTTGTGCGTTGCCTTAACGGAATATTACATAGACGGCGGGTTCGTATAATTTGTTCATGACTTAGGAAATACTTACACAGGTCATTACAAGAGTGACAAAGCAACATAATCTGGAGAAACATAATAAGGAGTAATGCAAGTTTAAGTAAATACGTTCGTTTACCATATAATTTATCACCAAAGTAGTTTATATTTATTTTATTATTATTCGTTTAATTAATTAAAAACCAACCAACCTCTCAACCTATGATTTTTATTTGCTTTCATAAAAATATAAAAATACAAAAAGAATCTTCTCTCAACCCCTTAGACCTTTGTTAGATTCAGTTCGAGCCTTCCCAACCTATTCCCTTAGAGAACGATAACAACCCCCCAGTCTTGCCTTACTACACTACAACGGTTAAGTACTCTGCCTAGGGGATTGCAAAATTCCTTACGAGTTGCAAAACCTGCATCAGTAAACAAACGTGAGGTACATGTCCATCTATTTATAGGTGATGAAAATAGGCTGGAACATATAAATTGCACATAAGCCGGTGATCGTGGTGGTGTCCTACGATTTTACGGGATTACAGGGTTAGTGTACCATGATCTCTACCTTGGCAGGAAAGCCTTGGTAGAGAGGGAGAATGTGGGTTTTGACTTGACCAAGTCTGACATCTGCCCTAGTTTCGTCAAAGACCACACCACGAAGGGTATGGGGCTTCGCATGGTTGATTCCCATACCGGTAACCATCGCGAACATGATTTTACGCCACTAGAAACTATTCGAAGGTTTCTAGGTATAACTGGGAGTAGATCCTTTCAAGCTCGAAGGGGAGGCCTTCAAGCCGGAGGGGAGGGTAAGTTATCAATTTCCTTGATAAAAATAAATTTGACTCACATTCCGATATATTTGTCATTGAAGATTTAAAGAACCTATGAATCGAAGGGACAACCCTCTTATGAAAAGTTAACCAATCACCAGCCGGGCCTACACTACACACAGATCGGAAAAGAGCAAAAGTAGGCTCCTCTCCATATGCTTTGCATGCAACAACAAAGGAAGTTAACCGGGCAACCCCAAAAGAATTAAGAAAATAAAAAAATGACATTTGAAGAACGCAAAAACGTAAAGACAAAAGTTATTGGAAGGAAGACAAAGGTTCCTTATGGGAAATAAAGTAAGATAAAGAGTTATATAATCTAACGGAGCATCTACCGCTATTTGAGTAGAAGAAGGAAGCACGAGATGAAAACATATTGGAACCCATAATCATCAATGAAATTATGGAACTCTTTGTTCGATACTGAACAAGGAACAATGGCAAGATTTCGTTCTGCCATAAGAAATAAGAAGAAAGCAACAAAGATGCAAAGGAAAAACGAGGCAAACCCAAAAGCGACGGATTCGTCAAAAAATGTTGATTTTGACAAGAGAAAAGAAGAGAAAAAGTATTGAGAAGAAGGTAAATGAGAAAATATGAGAGTAAAAAGTATTTATATAGTGACCTTAGTGGATCTAGGTCGTACACATGCTCTTACTGATCCATCAATCAAGTAGTTAATAAGGGCAGCGCGTGGAGTACACGTGCTAGACAAATGCAGTAAAACCACTCACGTATATCCCTATGTAAAGAAAATGTCAGTTACCGAAATGAAGTTTCGGAGGCACCAACATTTAGATCATGGAAAGAAATTTCAATAAGCCCGCCAAAAATGTTGCGAAAGACAAAAGAGTCTGATGCCTTAGACTTTGAAGACTCATCATAACACATCAGACTAGAGGGCTTGATGGTGTATAAGGCTCCGGCTAAAACTTAGCCTCCGAACAGTACACCCGAAAGATTCCAAGTGATCATTGGCGTAAAGGCTACTAGGCTACCATACGGGAATCCACCGATACACACGAGTCTATCTCACAAAGCCTAACTCTCCAAGGAGATCATAACCTTCGAAGAAGATCTAGGCTCCGCACTAGGAGACAAAAAGGAATGTTGAGTTGTCCCTACCACCAGGAACATATTTTCTATATTCCCTTGCGTGCAACAACCTCACGTGGACACGATGTCAAAGCCTATGGATTAAGCACTCTCATTTGTTGTCGAGATCATGCTCACCCTAGCTAATCTAAATTGGACACCTAACAGTCTCTAAGTCTTTCAAATGGTTTGCCTATAAATACATTAGGCAGTCATCCATTTCAGGTCATCCATTTCAGGTCTGTGCCGCACCTATTCTCTTTTTCTCTCTCTAGAAGTTACTTTTAAAATATCAGATAATTTACTTTCGAACCGGAGTTGATACGCAAAGTCTCTCATGTGTTCTGTCTAACCCAAGTGGCCATCCAAACTCCCTTAGAAGTAGGGGTGAGCAAAACGGACCGTCGACCGGACCGGACAGGACCAACCGGACCGAACGTATTTCGGTCTGGTCCTCGGTCCATGCTTTCATTACATTCGGTCTTTGGTCCAGACCGGTCCGGTCCAGTCTTACAAAAAACCCGGCGATTATGCCTTGTAGGACTGGATCGGACTGGACCGAACCGGACCATTTCGGTCTGGTCCTCGGTCTGGCGTTTTAGACCATTTCGATCTTCGGTCCGGTGCGGTCCGGTTCTTGGACCGTGCTCACCCCTACTTAGAAGTGTCCAGCTTACGTCATAAGTGTCTCTGATTAAAGACGTGCAATCTTTTGTAAGTTCATAATATTTTTTCTCCAACTTTATATTATATTTCTGTATGTGTGGACATGGTTATTGTATATACGAAAATAGGTAGGGTTGTTGCTTGTTTTGTAAAAATAGTACTCCGTAGTCTACCAAATCGAATGAAAGCATTGTTGTGGGGGTCTAAACAGTCAAACATCCCCCACATGACAATTGGTTTATATATACAATAATTCATATGGTTTCTGTATTAACTTTTCCCTTTTTAAATACCATAGAATCTACCAACTATTTTAACATAACCAAGTTTACTTTCTACGTATTTATATTCGCCATAAAAACTTAAAAATCTTCTTCTTGGGTTATAACCACTCCTGTCTTCAACTATCCTTGGTTATAGAACAACTTATACAACACAACTATACTTACTCATCGTACACTATTAATTGGATGATCTATTAAGTAAACAAGTGGGTAATAATAGTATTTAGAAAGTTTAAGCACTTACACTTCTTGCTAGTAATAATACGGGCGTTTAGATTATGTTTTGAATAAATTGTAATTAAAAGAGTTAGAATATGTTGTAATTGTAATTGATGTAGTCTGTTAACATCCGTGCTTACACATAAATTAAATTTATTTTAAATTTTTTGTTTAATATACGGTCATACAAATATTTCGTGTACATTAATGTTTTGTAATTATGACATGAGTACAACTAATAATTATGCACGTGGTTTTACATAAAAAATTCATTATGTATTAATATAATTGTTTTAAAACTCGGGTTGACCCGGTCGGTTGAACCGTGAACCAGTCAGGTGACCCTATTGAACTGTGACCCAGTTGCTCGACCGGGCCAATTAAAAAACCGTTTTTTTAAAACAATGATTAGTATCGATTAATATTTTGTAAAGATTTTGTTGGATGAAAGATCATTTAACTTTGTTTAACTCACATGAGTGTTGATGTTATTGTTCAAATTTATCTATTAATATCATTGTTAGGAATCTAGAAAAGACTCGGTCACTATCAATATATTAAGTTCTTAGCTTATAGTTAAACGTGTAATAATTAAGCAATCGGGCCGACCCATGGACTATCAATGGATCCAAAGGCCCCATATATCACTTGTAAGTATAAATACCCTCTCCACACATCGAGAGGGTGCTGGTTCATTTCATAATACACACTCTTATTTCTTTCTCTCTCTAGAAAGCTACCAACCCTTTCTCTCTCTAAACTTTACTTAGATTATCATTGTTTGTGTGAGTGATAATATTCTACAATTGGTATCAGTCTCCATGGGATGATTTAGTAGGTTTGTGTGCGTTTTATCTTGTCAAAATTCGACTTTTTGGGTAGTATTTGGCTAGTATACACATAAATCTTAAAAACCAAGTTTTTGATGTTTAAAATATTAAAGGTTGGGTTTTTATTTTAGATTTAGGCTAAATATACTTAGTTTTGCAAAAGAAATCAAGAAAAAACTTTACAAATTATAGTTTTTAAGTGTTCTTTTTTAGTTTGTGTTTTAGTGTTCTTAATCGCGGTTTATCATCTTTAAACCCGCGGTTTACAGGTACCAATCCCGCGGTTTAAATCAAAGTGGCCGCGGTTTAAATCAAAGAGCCGGCGGTTTACTTAAACGTACCCGCGGTTTACAAATTTGAATCCCACGGTTTATCCACTGACTATCCCGTGGTTTACAGGTTATTATTCCCGCGGTTTACCAAGTGTTTACCCATGGTTTACGGGCTTTTTGATGAGCTGTCATTTTATACACTTTTTCGGGGTCATTTAACCCCCTAAATCATGCAAATATGCCCAGATTATGTGCTTAATCATTTGTTTTCATGTTTTTAGCACTTGGATGATATTTGGAGGAAATACACGAGACTTGGGCTAATTTGGAGAAGACACAGACAAGACTACGACTCTACACCAAATCCTTTGAAGAAATCGTGCATACAAAGAGTGGAGACGGCGTCGCGAATTACAAGAGACGACGTCATGATTTATAAAGCGACGGCGTCAAAACGTAGCCGACTTAAAGTAGATCTTGAAAATTCAACTTGGCGACAGCGTCACGTCTATAACACGACGCCGTCGCACCGCTTTTCCTATATATACAAACCCTAACTTTTATATTCGAGTTTGGCATCTTTTTAGGCCGTCTTTAGGGCCTCAAAACCCTATTGTAACAGTCTTTAATCCATGTTTTAATCAAGTAAAGTTCATCTATCCCTTCAATCTTTCAATATGTCTATGTATTGTTTGATTGATTTATGTTCTTTACCTTCTTATAACATGCTAGGCTAGATCTTTTAGTATTTACTTATGATTGCATGAAACTTAGACTGTAGATCCTTTTAATGTTGCTTCTTATGATGGACGTACGCGTTAGACTTTAGAAAACTAGCCACAAGATATTAAATTGGCATAGACGTCTAAGGAAACGCGAGTGTGTAGAAAGGATACCATCAGTAACAGTCTTCATACTACCTTACCGCTAATATGGTTGATCCCTCTAAAGATATTTCAATTGCATGTAATGTACTCTTATGGGCCTTGTAATAGTCTTCATACTACCTTACTTGTGCGTTGCCTTAACGGAATATTACGTAGACGACGGGTTCGTGTAATTCGTTCATGACTTAGGAAATACTTACACAGATCATCACAAGTGTGACAAAGCAACAGGATTAGGAGAAGCAATCTGAGGAGTAGTGCATGATTAAGTATATATGTTCGTTTATCATATAAGTTATCACCAAAGTAGTTTAGAATTATTTTATGATTATTAGTTTAATTAGATAAAACAAACCAACATCTCAAACCATATGATTTTACCTGCTTTCTATAATATAAATATACAAAATGAATATTCTCTCAACCCCGTAGACCTCTGTTAGATCTTGATCGAGTCTTCCCAACCTATTCCCCTAGAGAACGATAATAACCCCCCGATTCTTGCCTATACTACACTGCAACGATTAGGTACACTGCCTAGGGAGTTGTAAAACTCCTTGTTGAAGTCTAACGACGACCGCATCAAGTTTTTGGCGCCGTTGCCGGGGAATAGTTAGGTTTTGACCATTGTTTAACTTAGGCCTACTCGTTTGACTCCTATTAAGTGAGAATTTTATTTTCAGTATATTTGCTTTCTCGTAGTCTATCTTTTCTTCGTGTTATTTGTTTCGTAAATCTTTTTGTTGATCTTCATGGGAGACGAAATCCTATCCATACTCTTGGAGATTACTTCAAACCCAACCACGAGGGCTATAGGAACACCATTGAGCTCTCTGAAGGGAACAATTATGGTGCCTCTTTGATCCGACACCATCCGGTTGGTGCAAAACGGATGCTCTTTCCACGGACTTCGATTCGACGATCCAAACCAACACCTTAAGGATTTTTTTAAACTAGTGGACTCACTTGACCTTAATGGTGACAATAAGGAAAGAACGCGCCTGCGTTTATTTCAATTTTCCCTTCGCGGTAAAGCTAGCAACTGGCTTGAACATCTTCTAGCAGGATCCATCTCAACATGGGAGGATCTTACTACTCGTTTCTTTGCTCAATTCTTTCCACCGGAAAGGACTACAAAACTCCGTAACGACATCCTTATGTTTTAACAACATTAAGGAGAATCTCTCTCTGGAGCATGGAATCGTTTCAAGGACTTACTCCATAAAGTCCCTCATCATGGCATCGATCTTTGGCTCCAAGTCCAAATCATTTATGACCATGTCAATCCCGCCACAATATGAACCATTGATCAATCGGCTGGTGCTAAGCTTCGTGACAAAAATGCCGAAGAATCCTGGGCATTACTAGAGGACCTCGCCCTCTATGATAACGAAAGTTGGAAAGACCCAAGGGACTTCGCTAAGCCGGTTAAGGCAATCTCTTTGCCTCAAGATGTCCCGAGTACATCCGACCATCATCTCATCGAGCTTGAAAATCAAGTCTAATGCTTGATGGAAGCTCATATTGCTCCTAAGAAACCTGTTCAAGTACACAAGATCTCTTCTCCATGTGAAATCTGCAGTGGTCCCCACGACACTCAGTATTTCATGGAAAATCCTAAGCAAGCTTTTGTCGAGTATGCATCCTCGCATAACAACGAAGTAGGAGGTAAGCAGTTCACTACAGACCTAGGACCAAGAAACTTCAAAGAAGCCACCAACGCTTGGAAGGATAAGCCGAACTTTAACTGGGAACGAACTCAATCCTTCACGAGCCCACAAAAGGGATTGTTCTCCACCTATTCCTCTAGTTACCAAGCGAAGCTTGAGAGAACACTAAGAGAGTTTGACTCTCATTAAGAGAGGAGATTATCTAGCCTTGCAGCTCAACTCGAACGACAAAAAGATGATATGATCAATAAAATTTATACTCTATGGAAAGTCTTTTCTGAAAAGCTTGATGATACTTCCACCCATGACACTGCAAGAAACTCCATGGCCCACATGAACGTCACATCCACTGATCAAATCGGGAAGGAAGAACTCCAAAGCAAAGGAATCAAAATCCCTTCTAAATTACTCTCCCCGAAATATTTGTCTCAATCGTCCCTATAAGAACAAAATAGGAACCCCTCATCCCGAAAACGCGTCTATTTCATCAATTCTATCGTCATTCTACGCAAGGGAGATGAAGTTAGGGAAGAGGAGAATGTGAAGCCCAATGCAACCAAGTACAATGATCATGAGATGCCTGCTAAAGTGGAAGAAAAAGTTGAGGAAGAAATCAAAGATGAGTTCGAGGAAGAGATTAAAGAAGAAGAAGAAGATGACGTAGAATACTTTGATACCTTCCCCACCTTAGAAGAATTAGGATATCATGAGTGGCTCTTGAAATACCCCAAACCTTCTTGGGTAAAAGCTAAGATCGGAACCGAACGTGAAATTTTCTTGCATGATTGGACACTTTGTAAAGAAACAAGCTTATATAGACTTAGAATCACCATTCAATGTAATGTCTAGGCTTCACTATAATTGGATCATGAGTGGTAGGTTAGAACCAAGAAAGAAACTGTCGAACCCTATGAAGATCTACAATTTTGTAGGGAGAGTTTGGAATTTAAAGGTTTTCGTCGGCCATTTTACTTATGAATGCGATTTTATTGTACTGGAAAATACCACAAGTGTCATAGATCTTGATCTGGGAACGGTAGTGTTTGGATAGCCCTTTATGGAAAAGTTTTATGATAAGAAGGAAGGGATTGTTGCATTTGGAGATGATAATGAGAAACTTATATTTAACATGCCTCACAAAATGGAAATGTTCAAGAACGTCGATTTTACGGGGGTCAGTACCGACAGGATACCGCCATCTATCATAGGAGGTGATGATGATGATAATGAGAAAACCCTCTACTCGGATAGCTTAAATTTAGGACCCGAGTACAAGTATGATGAAAGCGTATATAAAGCCATTCAAAGCCTAATGAGAATGAAGAATATGAGGAAGAACAAGGGAGAAGTCACGTAAGGACGTGTGACTTCGAGTCTAGCTACAAGACTCATAAATAAAGAAAAGCGCTTTTTAGGAGGCAACCCAATATTTATTTTTCCCGCATTTATAAGTGTCTTGTGTTTTAATTCTTTTCGTTTATTCTTTTATGTTTGAATTATTTTGTGATCATGCTTTGTTTTGTTTATAACTTCGTCTTATTTACAATCAAAGGTATTTTGCATAAAATAAGTGTAGTGGAAAATATCCGGTTTATAAGAACCAATTCAAACATTTAAAATTAATTGTTTAGATTAATCCGCGTCAGTTTTGGGTCATATGATTATAATGATTAATCTCAAGTTTTATGCAGTATTTTATGCAGGAAATAACTAATAAGATTGCGTGCAGAAAAACTTTTAAGAAAAACAAAGAAGAAATTTTCACAGACGCTGGAGACGGCGTCAGGATTTATCTTGATTGCGTCACGCCCCCAGCCATGTGAAAATTTGAAAATTTTCAATTATTCTCGAAAAGTAAATTGTGCAATATCTAAAATTTGTAATTTTCTTGTAAACCTACAGAAACCTAAGATTATATCATCACTTTCATCATATCTTTACTGCTTTCATAGAGTCAACCCTAAAGGTTCGTTGTATATATCATTATCCCGCCAATTTTACGCTTGATATAGTTGTTCTTTGTCTTTGATTTACAAGTTATATTTGATGAGAAGAAGTGTGAAAGTTCTTAGGAAGTTTCATTAGAAGATTCTTGGAGGACGATTTAACCAGTTATCGCATTTTCTTATCCATTATTGAGCAAACCAAGGGAGTACTAGTTTCTTTAACTTGTTTTCTTTTCCCTTTATTCGTTTTACAAGTACTTTTAAAGAACATTAAGGACAATGTTCAAAATAAGTGTAGGGAGAAAATAAGCCTTAGAAACTATTCCTTCAATTGCCATTTGCTTTGTCTTTAAAATGATGGGTAATATATCTAAACATAGCATAGACGGTAATTCTAACCCAAATTTAATTTTTTTTATGACATTTACCGACAAAAACCGAGTATTAATAGTGTCTCATGGATAGGAATTTATATGACTAGCATAAAAACCCTCAAAATTCCACCCCAAAAAAATGTGAGGTTCGCCTTTAGATCTATAGGAATTCGGGTATCCATTTTTGATACATGAGATGGTTTATACCTTTAGCTTTCTCGAGTTAAGGTTCGAATGCAGTCATATGTGTCTATTCCGTCGTTACAGATGTGTACGTATGGTCTTTGTCGCCTTTTCTGGAGCATTGGTATCGGTATTAAATTATAAGAGTGTACCAGTAGTGTATTAAATTCTAGAACTTGTTTTTGTGATACATTCCGAGACCGCATAGTAAAAATTAGGATTTGCTAAATGATAAGAGGCACTAGGATTAACCCATGTTTTAAACCTGTAATTTTTATGATGGTCACATCGACTATATAACTATCCCACACCCGTGCTTCGCATTCATTTTTAGTGCAAGACTCCCCTAGTGAAACCCCCGAGCCTATCCTTTTTATGGTTCTCAAAGACACACAGGCGTTGCTAGTAACCGTTTCCTCCTGACGTTCATGACAAAGATTCAAAATATATTACAAACGCCTCGATCACAGAAATGACAAAGACAACCTAAGTTGGCGTTCCCATAACGGTCAACTTCCCTTACATCCCGCTCTTTACATACTTTTACATAAGTGGTGATATCGGCCACTTTTTAAACAAGACTTTACAATCGTTGATTTTTGGAAAACGTAACAACGAATAATCGATCCTTCTAAGAAATTCCTTCAGTATAAACATCTGTTTGAAATGACTATTTTCATCCTTCCTTTTTTTTTGCTTTTTCTCCTTTTCAATTTTTAAAAATACATGAAATACCTCATTTAGAGTAACCAACCGTCTTCACTTTCGTTAATTGTCCGTATAATCTATTCCCATGTACATATTTTTCTTCGGACATAATTCATATTTGCGAAAGTAGCGAAACTTACGAGCTACATAACTTTCCCATTGCATTGTGCAATTTCTCGACCATTACAGAGATAGAAAAATTTCACTTTGACACAGGAAATACAAAACTTTACACGAAAGCAACTAGCAACATTGGTAAAATAGGCTTAATCTACACGGTAGGCTAAGGTGCAAGGTGAGAGACGTAACATATAATATGGTGTAGAAAAAGAAAGGAATGGCTCAACAGGTTGTTCTAGGGGATTTTACTCTAAAATTGAGAGTAATCAAGGGTTACACAGGTTTTAACTAACCAATGTAGTTAGTTAATTTACGACATGTAAGCTATTTGGTTTAATCCTAGAAATTTATCAGTTGAACTTGTTCCTCCATCTAAATCTATAGTACTAATCATGGCGGTCTCGAGTGATATACCAGGCCAAGTTTTAAAGTCCAGTACATCACCGGCACACTTATAATTTTGTGGAATTTTTAGTAAATAGTTAGAAACGGAATAGGCTTAACTCTCACAATATGTATCAAGGGTTATAGTGCGCTAGGTAATGTAACAAGTGATTTTTACAAAAGTAAAAGCTGAAGAATTTTTACAATTTTGCGCCGAAGTCGATAAGGCACATTGCATGGTTATTTTGTAAAAAAAAGACTAGTACGTTCTAATTCTCCACCCCCCCACTTAGATTATACAACCTCCTCATTGTATAGATAAAACAATTAAATAATAAGGGAAAATAGAATTAGAACGGAAAACTCCCTGATGCTTTGCTCGTGATAATTATCCAAGTTGAGTTTGCGAGCAAAGCAATGGTGTTGGACACCTCCTTGTAGATTCGTCAGAAGAGACACCAACACTTTGATAATTCCATATTAATAAATACATCACCAATGTTTGTCATTTCCGTATAGAAGATTCCTGTATTAAGCATAAAAAACAGAGAGGCAACTCTATCTCTGGTGTATTCGTTTGGTTAGACTCAAAATAATAACCTAAAATTGTACAGGAAGTCGATACGTCGTATCCATACCCCAGGATACACCGTATTGATACCTGTATATGCTGTATTCGTTTAATGAATACGTCGTATAGACTGTGCTGAAAATAAAGACTAGATAACGTCCAGAAGGTCAATACGCCGTATCCATGGGGTTTGGATACGCCGTATAGATAGTCTGGGAAGACAGACCTGATAACAGAAAGATAAATTCCGGGTTGTCTCCCGGCAAGCACTTTTGTTTACAGAAAAGTCTTTAAGTTAGACTTGCCCTAATTTAATCCCATCCTTATAAAACAATTTGGGGTCGAACGGGATGCCAAATGGCACATACAAATTCTTGATTAGGAAAATGAATGACATCCCATTGCTAAGATGATTACAAGTCATGATATTAACATTTAGATTCTTGATAAAAGTTTCAGTTTTGAAAAATTTATTAGATGTATCATGACTTGTTTCCAAAAGCTTATTTGACCCATTTATTACATTAGGTAATGGTATGACAGACATATCCCCCAAAGGTTGCTCAATATCAATTTTATCATTATCATTGCCCGTATCCGATTTTGGATCATCGGGATAAATTACGTTAAAAGGAAATAAATCATTAAAGTATAAAACATTTTGTTCCTCTTCATCACATTCGGACAATGATGTTTCATCTTTCAAATCAAATTCATCGATATGTCGAGGACTTATAGTAGGTTCAGTTAAGAGATCTAATTTAGACGTTAGAGCATCATTGTAAACAATGGCTGGAAATTCATTCTCAAAATCTTTAAAGAAGTCTAAATCATTAAAATAACTGACCTCGGGCTCGGGTGATGGAAATGAAGGCATATTGACTTTATCATTATCATTTTTAGAATCCGTTTTTAAATTGTTGACATAAATTATTTTATAGGAAAATGAATTTTCGTCATAAACTACCGTGTAATCTTTATCGTAGGATTCGTCAAATGATATTCTAAAGTCAATTTCATTGTCGTTAAGAGGACTTACCGTGCATTCCCATGAGAGTGCTTCTTTAGGCGTTAATCAGAAAGAGTTGAACATGAGGCAACGTCGTTGGTTAGAGTTGCTCAGTGATTACGATTGTGAGATTAGTTATCACCCGGGAAAAGCGAATGTTGTTGCTGATGCTTTGAGCAGGAAAGAACGAAATAAACCATTAAGAGTTTGAGCCTTAGTCATGACTATTGGCTTGGATCTTCCTAAACAAATCTTGAATGCTCAGACTGAAGCACGAAAACCAGAGAACATCAAGAACGAAGATGTTGGAGGTATGTTGATTGAAAATTCAAAGGATTCAGAGAAACTTAGGACAAAAAAGTTGGAATCCCATGCGGATGGAACTCTATGTTTAAATGGCAGGAGTTGGTTACCCTGTTATGGTGATTTGAGGACTGTGATCATGCACGAGTCCTACAAGTCAAAATACTTTGTTCATCCGGGTTCTGACAAGATGTATTAGGACATGAAGAAGCAGATAATTGGTGGCCAAATGAAAAGCCGACATCGCCACCTATGTTAGCAAATGTTTGACATGTGCTAAGGTCAAGGCTGAACATCAAAGGACATCGGGTTTGTTGGTGCAACCCGAGATACCTCAATAGAAGTGGGATAATATCACAATGGATTTTATCACGAAGCTTCCTGAGTCGTTACAAGGTTATGACACCATTTGGGTGATTGTTGACTGACTTACTAAATCTGCCATCTTCGTACCAATTAGGAAAACTGATCCCATGGAAAAGTTGGCAAGAATGTACATGAAAGAGGTGGTCATGAGGCATGGGATACCTGTCTTGATCATTTGTGATTGCGACCCTAGGTTTGCGTCAAATTTTTGGAGGTCACTTCAGAAGGCTTTGGGTACGAATTTGGATATGAGTACTGCATATCATCCGCAAACTGATGGGCAAAGCGAGAGGACTATTCAAACTCTCAAGGATGTGTTGAGTGCTTATGTGATCGACTTTGGAAATGGTTGGGTTAAACATTTACCATTGGTCAACAATTCGTGTATAACAAAAACAGTCACTCATACCATCAAGCTGATCGTTTGAAAGCACTGTACGTTCTAAAGTAACGGTTCACCTGTTTGTTGGGGCCCCCCCCCACCCCCCTCCCACCCCCCCCCGAGGTTGGACAAGTTCAACTCACTGGTCCAGAAATAGTACAAGAAACAACCTAGAAGGTCATTCAGATCAAGCAAAGAATGCAAGCCGCTCGTAATAGACAAAAGAGTTACACCGATTTAAAGCGTAAGCTGATGGAGTTTCAAGTTGGGGATAGAGTTATGCTTAAGGTTTTGCCTTGGAAAGGGGTCATACGTTTTGGCAAATGGGGGAAGTCAAACCCTAGATATTTGTACCTATCCAAGTATGGAAAAGTTGGGGTCGTTGCTTACAAGCTTGAGCTTCCTCAAGAGCTAAGCAGGGTTCACAATACGTTTCATGTATCCAACTTGAAGAAGTGTTATTCCGATGATCCATTAGTCGTTCCATTGGAAGGTCTCCACGTTGATGACAAGCTTCATTTTGTTGAAGAACCGGTAGAAATCAGGGATCGAGAAGTCAAACGGTTGAGGCAAATCCGTGTTCCAATTGTCAAGATTTGATGGAACTCTAGAAGAGGTCCTGAGTTCACATGGGAACGTGAAGATCAATTCTGGAAGAAGTATCTGCACCTCTTCACAAAGACCGCACCGTCGTCAAGTGTCGTATCTTAAGCCTTGAGGACAAGGCTCATTTAACGGGGGAAGACTATAACACCCTATGTTTTAGGTCATTGTATGACATTATATATTTCACAATTTATTTTTAGCATTGTACGCGTTGCTTTTAAATTGAAATCGTTAAGTTAAATCGCGTAAGCTAAAAATTATCGTTCAATGTAAACGGGCATCAAACAATTAAATGTTTACATCAAGTAAGTGTTAAGTAATTATTTTAAGGATAATTATTAACTTTGTTCAATTTATTTTTATTGGTTACGTAAATTGGTTATACGTTTGCTATAAAATACTTTTATCAAACTCTGGAACACCAAAACTGTATCAACCCATCAACACCATACCACAAATACCCAAATCCTACCACAAACCAATCTTCAACATAACTATACTAATAATGCCAGAATAAGGGATTTGATCAAACATGTAGAAAAAAACACAAATCATTCAAAAAGTCCATGTACCAATTACAACTCTTTATAGTATTAACCAACTAAGACCAGTATCTTGATCTTTTCATTCCTTACATTCTCATCTTGTCCCTAGACTTTCTAAGCAATCTTGACTAAGTCTTCTTGGTATATAAGTTAGCAACTAGTAAGATTAACACACACTCTTTATTTTACTTAGTGAAAATAACTCATTCTCTCCCTTTTGCTCTCTCTATCCCACAACACCAAACAAACAACCTACCAAAACCCTTGACAAAAATTATTTAACCACATTTACAAGTGTTTTCTACATCATATCTGAGATAACCTAAGTTTTAGAAGTTTGCTTTGGGTTTTACAAATAGGTTCCCAAGATTAGGGGTTTACAAGGAATTAAGGGTTATCTAAGACTTGAAAGCTAGGGATTTTGTTTGCTAAACAAGTGTTTATATCTTGTTTTTTCATCACCATACTTCATATTAATTTTACCTAAAAACTTAATCTCTTTACTTTTCTGATTTTATGCATATATAATGTTTGTGTAGTTAATCACCATCTAAAAAAATATAATTAGAATAAAATGGTTTTTATTCTTGTTTATAGTTTTGGTAAACTTTTTTGTCCATATGATATATAGATGTTATGGATCATGTTATAAAGCAAGTATATACTCTATATGAGTGTTTGTTAAGTTATATAAAGTATATATAAGTAAAAAGTGTAAAAAGTTACTTATATAAGATTATGGACAAATAAGTATTTAGTCACATGGATCTTGTGATTCTTGGACAATGTTTGGATAAATAATGAACTATGAGACCCGCCCCACATAGGGGGGGGGGGGGGGGGGGGGGGGGGGGGGGGGGCAACAACGAAAAAAAATGGGGGGGGGGGGGGGGGGGGGGGGGGGGGGAAAAAAAAAAAGGGGAAAAGTTGGTATGTTTTATATTGGGTTTTTTTGGGGGTTTGGTATGTGTATTTGAGTTTATTATTGGTGTTGTATTAGGGTTTATATGGTTTGAGTTTGTAATTTTTTTGAGGGTTGTATTAGTTTTTTTATATTATGGTTTGTTGGTTTTTTTTTAATACATCTCACGAGGATTCCAAAAAGGTAAGAACCTCGAAAAACCAATTTATAACGAAGGAGATACGTAGTTTACAAGTTATACGATAATAAACGCGTTTATAAAAACAAGTTACAAACTACTTCTGATATATAAGATTGGTTATTTTTCTCAGATATTACATATTTTTAGGATTCCAAGACATTAAGAATCATAATCTTTAGATCAATAACGAAGGAGTTATGAATTTCGCAAGTTTACGATAATAAATAACTTTATAAAAATAGTTTTATAAAAGTTACTGTTCATATGAGATATATTTATTTTGAAAACATCATTAATTAGATATAACTTTTAATTACGAAGACGTACTCAAAAGAATCACTAAAATCGAAGCTAAAACGAATAAGATACGACATTTACGGGTTTACGACGATTAATTTTATTAAAGCCAATGAACAGTAAAAAGTACTGTTCACCAGAGGACCCAAATTATGAAAATTTAATATTTTGATATATCTTTCTAATATGAAAGCATGGACATAAGAAACATACAAATCGGGCTTAAAACAGAAAAGTTACGTCGTTTTTACTAAAGTAATATTTATAAACGTTTTTTACTTATAATGTCGTTTTACAAAAGCAATTATAATTGGTGATGTAGCTATACAGAATTATATATGGTATTAGTTACTTATACGACCCATATTGGATTAGGTTATATTCGGTCATTATCGTGACGCATTTTCTGTGATATATTTGTTATCATTCACACAAGGTGAGTTCATAGCCCCACGTTTTACATTTTTATGATTTATAAGTTTTGGGGTGAGAAACATTTGCTTGTTTTACAATTGGACGCAAGTGGACATTTTACATTACGATTACGTGTTTGCCTAAGTAGCGATAACCCTCTGAGCCCATTATCATGAACTGTCAATTACTTGTTGTGAGCGCGAATGTTATAAATAGATATATTTAGGATTGACATCCCCGTTCGGGTGAGTCATGCTCACTGTGTCGGTATGCCGGACAACGAACGTATACCATGTCAGACATAGGATGTTGCGGGTTAGAACATCATCACAGGCAATGTTGGCAAAATATAAAGTAATTCCATACATGTCGAGGGCTTCATTGTCAAGATCATAGGAAAACGTAATACCATTTGTATTAGTTTGTCATCTGTTGCATTATCAAGGGGAAATCTTGCGGTCCTACATTATACATTTTACAAACCTATGAATTCACCAATATTATTGTTGACATTATAAAGCAATATTTTTTAGGGGATCAATAAGGCATGAGGTGCAAGGGATAAATTGGTTTTGGATGTCACATGCATTAAAGACTTGGTTGCATTACTTTTGTATAATCGTTATGAACTAGAATCTTTGTATTTTGAACAAGTAAAGCTTCGGGCTTTTGTACAAACAATTTGCTAAATCAAATGTATCATTTTTAAACGAATTTTAAATATTCGTTCTTATATATATCTTGTGCTATTGATCTATGAAGTATCACCCCAGACCCATATTCTACCGCGACCCAATTTGGGGGTGTTACATGACGTTTTAAGCATGTTTTTCAAGTGCTTAGCTTTAGACTTCTTTGATGTGTTATGTGGAGTCTACGTGCAATATGATATCATCTTTCAAGACTTTATTATCATTTAGACTCGTTGTCTTTTGAAAACTTAATTATGCTTCCGCAACGTTTTAAATTTCATTTCAAATCTTGTAAGACTTATCCATTTTTAATGAATACAACGAATTATGATTTTCAAATTGTCCATTAGTGGTCATTTTTTGTACTTTTTGTGATGAATATTATGACGTCACGCCCCCGGACACGTATTTCGTCCAGGCCCCGTTTGGGGGTGTGACACCATAGGCTTGGTAAAGGATCAAACCTCCACGCTAGGAGCAAGCATTATTCATTACTATCTAAGAGGTCTTTTAAAGGGTTGTGGGGTGTAGGTGTAAGATAACATTAATGGAAATGGAAACGGATGGGATACATTTGGGTGGTGACTTTGGGTGAATTTGGAGTGTAAGGGTTAGCTAATTATTTATAAGAATACACGTTGGTTTGGTTGTTAAGCCAAAGACTCGGACAAAATATACAAACTCTACAAAACTCTATACCAATCTCTTTCTTTTTCTTTTCTTGACTCTAATATAAACATAAACATAAACATAAACATAAGCAAATGGCAGCCCCTGCATTTTTTTTATACTTTTTTTCGTACACTTTTGCCCTGCCATTGCTTAAACATATAATACATCATGGGGGTTTATAGATACACCCTTACTTATTAACTTTCACATACTTGATTATTTACAATCTAACTAATGACCCGATTTGAGTTGGATCAAAATAACATGAAGCTTATTGAGCTCTATTGGGGGTAATAAATTACTTTTTCCCTAATTCTTCATAAGATAAATACTACCATGAATCACAATCGTCCCAAAACTGTATTTACAAAGATAAGGACTTAGCAACCGTGTACTCAATAATTAACTTGGGTTAACACAATAATATACTAAAAGCGAGTACATACAAGGTAGGCTAAGGCGATTTGGGTGTAACGATTGGTTTAAGGGTGACAATGCTCTTCATTAATAATCTGGAATCCACCAAAAAATTACAAGAACCATGAAAAAAGATAGGCTCGGAAGGTTGTACTAGGGGTATCCTGCACTAAAAATGAGTGTATGGCAATGATGTGGGATAGTTATATGATCGATGTGACCATCATAACAATTATAGGCTTAAAACATGGGTTAATCCTAGTGCCTCTTATCTAGCAAATCCTAATACTCACTGTGCGGTCTCGGGATGCATCACAAAAACAAGTTCTAGAATTTAATATACTATTGGTACACTCATATAATTTAATACCGATATCAATGCTCCAGAAAAGGCGACAAAGACCATACGTACACATCTGTAACGACAGAATAGACACGTATGACTGCATTTGAAACTTAACTCGAGAAAGCTAAAGGTGCAAATTATCTTGGGTATCAATTATGGATACCCGAATTCCTAAAGATTTAAAGGCGAACCTCACATTTTTGGGGTGGAATTCTGAGGGTTTTTGTGCTAGTCATATAAATTCCTATCCATGAGACGCTATTAACTCGGTTTTCTTCGGTATGTGTCATAAATTTTTTTAAATTTAGGTCAAAATTACCTTTTTATGCTATGTTTCGATATATAACCCATCATTTTAAGGAACAAAGCAAATGGCAAATGAAGGAATAGTTTCTAAGGCTTATTTCCCCTACACTTAAGTTGAACATTGTCCCCAATGTTCTATAGAAGTACCCGTAAAAACAAATAAAGGGAAAAGAAAACAAGTAAAAGAAACTAGTACTCTCATGGTTTGCTCAATAATGGAGAAGAAACATGCGATAACTGGTTAAATCGTTCTCTAAGAATCATCGAATAAAATTTACTAAGAACTTCCAAGCTTCTTCTTATCAAATATAACTTGTAAACAAAGACAAAGACAACTACACCAAGCATAAAATCCATAGGATAGATATAAATACAATAAGAGTTTAAGGTTTCGACTCTATGAAAGCAGTAAAGATAGGATGAGAGTAATGATATAATTATAGGTTTATGCAGGTTGACAAAAGAATTATAAATCTTAAATATTGCACATTTTATTTTCAAAAAATAACTTAAAGAATTTTGAATTTTTATATTGCTGAGAGACGCGACGCCATCGGGTTTTATCCCAATGCCGTCTCCACTGCACTGTGAAAAAATCCTCTTCGGATTTTACTATGAAATTTCTTGCCAACAACCAATATAGTCAAATCTTGAGAAGTACGCATAAACCTGAAATTAATCATTACAATCACATGACTCGAAACTGACGCGAATTAATCTAAACAATTTATTTTAAATGTTTGAATTGGGTTCTTAAAAATTGAATATTTCCCCTACACTTATTTTGTTGCAAAATACCTTTGATTGCAAATAAGACGAAGTTATAAACAAACAAAGCTTGATTACAAAATAATTCAAACATAATAAAACAAACAATAAAGAATTAAAACACAAGACACTCCTAATATGCGGGAAAAGTAAATATTGGGTTGCCTCCCAAAAAGCGCTTTTCTTTATTTACGAGTCTTGTAGCTAGACTCGAAGTCACACATCCTTACGTGACTTATCTTTTGTTTTTCCTTCTGGCTTTTGCGGCCATCAAACTTCGAATGCCTCTGCACACATACTCGTCATACTTGTATTCGGGCCCTAAATCTAAGCTGTCTGAGTAGTGGGTTTTTTCACAGTTATCATCATCACTCTCTATGACGAAAGGAGGAATGCTATCGGTGCCTCTATCCGCAAAATCTACGTGTTTGAACATGTCCATTTTGTGGGGCATTTTGAATATGATCCTTTTCTTATCTCTTTCAAACACGACCATTCCCTCCTCTTTATTATAAACTAGCCCGGTTGCTTCCATAAACGGCTTTTTGAACACCACCGATCCAAGGTAATGATCAATGACACTAGTCGTATCTTCGAGCACCATGAAGTCACATTCGTAAGTGAAGTTCCCAATGAAAACTCTAGCCCCCCCCCCCCACCCTCCCATAAACTCTCCTATCGAAAGTTGCCGTTTTTCCTTAAGGTTTAAAGGTTTTCCTTCTTGGTTCCAACCTATTACTCATGATCCAGTTACAATGAAGCCTAGACATTATGTTGATTGGTGATTCTAAATCTAAATAGGCCTGCTCTTTTTTTGAATCGACCAACATGCAATGAGAACTTCACAGTATTCACGTTCCTATTTTGATCCTGGCCTTCGCCCATTAGGGGCCGAGGAATTTTTCAAAACCAATCATAACCTAACTCTTTCAATTAGGAAAAGTGTCGAAGTGTTCGGGGTCCATCTTACTTTTTCTTTTCTTCGTTTTTCTCCTTCAGTTCCTCCTGACTCCTAATCGCTTTCAACTATTCATCATTTCATTTGCATTTTCATGGTTATGTACTCAGTTTTGCGTGGGCTCAACACTACCATCTACCCCCGGCTTCAATCTCCTTATTTAGAATGACGATTGAATTAACAAAGTGAACACGTTTTAGAGACGAGGGATTTTTATTTTGTTTAATTATGGATGATTGAGATAGATACTTTGGGGAGAGTAACTTTGGTGGGCTTTTGATTCCCTTGCTTTGAAGCTCTTATTTAGTATGGTAGTTGGTAGACGTGAAATTCATATGAGCTATGGGGCCTCCTGCAGTGTCACAAACGGGAGCGTCATCAAGTTTTTAAAAAATGGCCTTCCATAAAAGATTAATTTTACAAATCATCTCTTCTTGCTGTTGTTCAAGTTGAGTCCTTAGGCTGAATAGTCTTTTCTCTTGGTGAGAGTCAAAGTCGACTAGTGCCTTCTCAGCTTGATGGGTGATTATACGAAGTAGTGTAGAAGAGTGAGCCGTTCTATAGGTTTATGAATGTTTGGGCGTGTACCCATTTAAAATTTAGATTTTCCTTCTAAGCATTGACGGATTCGTTAAAACTTCTTGGTCCTTGGTTCATAGTGAACGGTCTGCTTCCCATCTCGTTGGTACGCGAGGATGCGTATTTAACAAAGGCTTGTTCAGGATCTTTCATGCAATACTGAGTGTCATGGGGACCCTAAAGATCTTCCTATGAGTTTAGTGACTTGTCACTTGAGTAGTTTGGAGAAAAGATGAGCTTCCATCAAATGTTGGACTTGATTTTTGAGCTCGATTAGACGATGGTCGAATGTACTCGGGACATCTTGAGGTAAAGTGATTGCCTTAACCGGCTTAGCGAAATCCCTTGGGTCATTCTAACTTTCGTTATCATAAAGGGCGATGTCCTCTAATAATGCCCAGGATTCTTTGGCATTTCAGTTACGAAGCTTACCACCGGCCGATTGGTCAATGGTTCATCTTGTGACGGGATTGACTGTCCATAAAAAATTTAGACTTGGAGCCAAAGGTCCGAAGCCATGATGAGGGACAATTTGTAGTAAGGCCTTGAAACAAGTCCATGCATCTGAGAGAGATTCTTCAATGATGTGTTGGAACATTAGGATATTAATTACGATTTTTGCAGTCCTTCGCGATGGAAAGAATTAAAGCAAGTAAAACGAGAGTAAGTTCCTCTCCCCCATGTGGTGATGGATCTTGCTGGAAGTCGTTCAAGCCAATTGCTAGCTTGATCGCGAAGGGAAAATTGAAATAAACACAGTCGCGTTCTTTCCTTATTTGCACTGTCAAGGTCAAGTGAGTCTACAAGTTTTAATAAATCCTTAAGGTGTTGGTTTGGATCCTCAGACCGAAGTCCGTGGAATGAGCATCCGTATTGCACCAACCGGATGGTGTCGGATCGAAGAGGTATCACGTTGTTCCCTACGAGGAGCTAGATGGTATTCCTGTAGCCTTCGTGGCTAGGTTTGGAGTAATCTCTAAGAGTATGGATCAATTATATGATTTACTTGCTTTCCATAAAATACAAAAATACAAAAATAATCTTCCCTCAACCTTTAAAACTCTGATAGACCATGATCAAGCCTTCCCAAACTATTCCCCGAGTGAACGATAACAACCCCCGAGTCTTGCCTATACTACTACTACAACGATTAGGTGCTCTGCCTAGGGAGTTGTAAAACTTCTTGTAGAAGTCCTATGACGACCGCATCAAGTACCTAACCGTTGTAGTAGTAGTATAGGCAAGACTCGAGGGTTGTTATCGTTCTCTAGGGGAATAGGTTGGGAAGGCTTGATCATGGTCTAACAGAATTCTAGGGGTTGAGAGAAGATTCTTTTTGTGTTTTTATATTTTATAAAAGCAGGTAAATCTATGGTTTGAGAGGTTGGTTTGTTTAACTACTAACTAAACTAATATCTAATCTACGGGTGATAACTTTATGATAATTAAATGTATTTACTTAATCATGCACTACTTATCAGATTGCTTCTCCTAATCCTGTTGCCTTGTCACACTTGTGATGATATGTGTAAGTATTTCCTAGGTCATGAACGGATTACACGAACCCGCCGTCTATTTAATATTCTGTTAGGGCAACACACAAGTAAGGTAGTATGAATACTATTACAAGGCCCTTAAGAGTACATTAAATGCATGTGAAATATCTTAAGAGGGATCAACCATATAAAGGGGCAAGGTAGTATGAAGCCTGTTACCCGATGGTATCCTTTCTGCGCGTTCGTACTTCCCTTCGCATTTCCCTAGACGTGTCTACAGCGATACAGACAAAAGCTGGTGTTTTAGAACCTAACGCGCATAATTATCAATCAAGAAGCAACAGTAAAAGGATCTACAATTTGACTTTCATGCAATCATAAGCAAATACAAAGGAGGGTTTAGCCTCGCATATTATAAAGGAAGCAAAGAGATAAATCAATCATGCAACACATAGACATATTGAATGATTAATGATAAATAACCTTATTTGAATTAAAACATGGATTCAAGGTAATACAATAGGGTTTTGAGGCCCTAAAAACGACCTTTGAAGCTGCTACAAGAGCTAAGGTTCGTCTCCCAAAAGTTATACAAAGTTACACACTTTAAACCCTAACATCGGTTTAGTATATATAGAGATATCGCTGCGATGGCGTCGCATTGTATTCCTGACGCCGTTGCTACGTGGATGACTCTAGATCCTTATTAAGTCGGCCACGTCCTGACGCAGTCACTAAATCTCTGACGCCGTCACTAGATGGATCACGACGGTGTCGCTTTATGCCTGCGACGCCGTCTCCATGCTCTGAAACAATATTTCTTCATGGATTTGGTGTAGGTCCGTAATCTTGTTTGTTTCTTCTCTAAATGAGCCCAAGTCACGGTATTTCCTCTAAATGTCATCCAAGTGCTAAAAACCTGAAAACAAATGATTAAGCATATAATCTGTGCATATTTGCATGATTTAGGGGGTTAAATGACCCCAAAATAGTGTATAAAATGACACCTCATCAAATACCCTTACACTTGGGATTTGCTTATCCTCAAGCAAATGGGCTTTTCTACCTAGACAATAGCAATATGAGGGTCATTTAACCTACTCTTTAAAAGTATTTTACAACACAACCTTCTAGACCTCGTAATTAAAAGCACGGAAAGCATACACTAGCACCTCACATAAGTGTTTAGGATTCTCTCTTTCACTCGGGTGTATAATAAATTATAACATAATGGGGAAATGGAAAATCAACACTCATTACCTGTCATAGCATATAAATTAACATAGGCTTGGTAAAGGATCAAACCTCCACCGCTGGGCGCAAGCATTATTCATTACTATCTAAGAGGTCTTTTAAAGGGTTATGGGGTGTAGGTGTAAGATAACATATAATGGAAACGGAAACGGATAGGATACATTTGGGTAGATTTGGGTGAATTTGGAGTGGAAGGGTTAGCTAATTATTTACACGAATACACGCTGTTTTGGTTGCTAAGTCAAGACTCGGACAAAGATATACAAACTCTACATCAATATCTTTCTTTTTCTTTTCTGTTTTTCTCTTTTTTTATCATAACTTGGGGTTTATAACACGTACCTCTACACTTGAGCTTTTACATACTCGATATTTACAATCTAACTAATAAATCGTATAGAGGTAGATCAAAATAACATGGAGATCATCTAACAAACATATGGGGGTATTGACTTAACTTTTCTTCCCCATTCTTCTGCGAAATAAATACTACCATGAATCCCAATCGTCCCAAAACAGTATTTACAAGGATAAGGAATTAGCAATCGTGTACTCAAATAATTAACTTGGGTTAACATAATAATGTACTAAAAGCGAGTATATACAAGATAGGCTAAGGCGATTTGGGTGTAACGATTGGTTTAAGGGTGACAATGTTCTTCATTAATAGTCCGGCTTAACCAGAAAATTACAAGAACCGTGAAAAAGGATAGGCTCGGAGGGTTGTACTAGGGGTATCCTGCACTAAAGATGAGTGCATGGCAAGGGTGTGAGATAGTTATATGATAGGTGTGACCATAATAACAATTACAGGTTTAAAACATGGGTTAATCCTAGTGCCTCTTATCTAGCAAATCATAATACTCACTATGCGGTCTCGGGATGCATCACAAAATTAAGTTCTAGAATTTAATATACTATCAGTACACTCATATAATTTAATACAGATCTCAATGCTCCAAAAAAGGCGACAAAGACCACACATACACATCCGTAATGACAGAATAGACAAGTATGACTGCTCACTCCTTAGCTCAAGAAAGCTAAAGGTATAAACTATCTTGGGTATCAATAATGGATAACCGAATTCCTAAAGATCTAAAGGCGAACCTCACATTTTTGGGGTGGAATTTTGAGGGTTTTTTTGTGCTAGTCATACACATTCCTATCCATGAGACGCTATTAATACTTGGTTTTCGTCGATATGTGTCATAAAAATATTTAAATTTTGGTTAAAATCACCTTTTTATGCTATTGTTTCGATATATTACCCATCATTTTAAGGACAAAGCAAATGGTAAATGAAAAAATAGTATCTAAGGCTTATTTCCCCCTACAATTAAGTTGAAGATTGTCCCCAATGTTCTATAGAAGTACCCGTAAAAACGAATAAAGGGATAAGAAAACAAGTAAAAGAAACTAGTACTCCCCTGGTTTGCTCAATAATGGAGAAGAAACATGTGATAACTGGTTAAATCATCCTTTAAGAATCGTCTAATGAAACTTCGTAAGAACTTCCAAGCTTCTTCTTATCAAATATAACTTGTAATCAAAGACAAAGACAACTACACCAAGCGTAAAATCCATGGGATAGATATACATACAATAAGAGTTTAGGGTTTTGACTCTATTAAAACAGTAAAGATAGGATGAGAGAATTGTTAAACTCATGGTTTTGCAGGTTCATAAAAGAATTTAAACTTATTAAGTGTTGTACAAGTTATACTTTCAAAAATACTTAAAATTTTTAAGTTTTCCTGTAACTGGGCGTTTGACGCCGTCAGGAATATCCCGACCCCGTCACAAGTATCGTGGTAACGGCGTCGCGTGTAAATCGTGAGGCCGCCTCCACACTATGTGAAAACTCATTTGTCGTTTTTGATGAAAAATTCCCTACACTCATTCTTATAAGTTATTTTCCTGAACAAAATGCTGCATAACAATCTGAGATTTAACAATTCAATCATATGACTCAAAACTGACGCGGATTAATCTAAATAAATTATTTTAACTGTTTGAATTTGGTTCTAAAAACTGAATATTTCTCCTACACTTATTTTGTTGCAAAATACTTTTGATTGCAAATAAGACGAAGTTACAAACAAACAAAGAATGATTAAAAAATAATTCAAACCTAATAAAACAAACAATAAAGAATAAAACACAAGACACTCCTAATATGCGGGAGAAGTAAATATTAGGTTGCCTCCCAAAAAGCGCTTTTCTTTATTTACGAGTCTTGTAGCTGGACTCGAAGTCACACTCTAAGTGTCGTAGAAGTGGTCCAAGTCGATGATTTCCATTGGGCTTTCTCTTTCAGAGAGCTTCCTAGTGGTTGGGATCGAATGTAGGGTTTTGGTGAACTCCTCTCCGTCGGGGTCAATTAATTTAATCTTGGCGTGCCATGATCCATCTTCGTTTTTGGGTGGTTTGTCCTAGTTAATTAGATTTTTATTTAGGTCCCCCGACTCTCACATGTTACTCTTAAGGTTAATGGGTATTGCTCCTAAAAATTCTACCATTCTTCTAAACACTAGGACTTCCTTAAAGGGATTAAGCTCAGCATCTCTAGCAATTTCCCATTCTCTGGGCAAATGGCAGTCTAAAAAGTCCTTCCAGCATAATAAGGGGTTCGTGCGCCTACTCCATCCGAGCTAGGTCGTGCTTTGTATGAATCCCTTATACAAGCGTGGTCCAATAGGGTGCTTCCTCCTCACCTAGGTCGACTTCTTTTACTCCGAATACCGACCTAGTGATTCATTCTCCTATCGCTATTTTGGCCATCCTACAATCTATAACTGCGTTGGTGGTAGCTAGGAATCCTCTTCCTACTAGAAAAGGGGTTTCGGGGTCCTTTTTCATATCGATCACGTAGAAATTATTTAATAGTTTTAGTTTTCCTATGTGGACTTCTACGTCTTTAACAATCCCAACGGGGTAGGATTTGGTTCCGTCAGCCAACCCAAAGACATGGTCAGTCTCTTCCAATAGTCTGATGTTAAGCTTTTTGAAGAGGTAAAGTGGGATTATGTTTAAGCATGATCCTAGATCAGCTAAGGTGTCGAAATGTTTTGAGTCCCCTAGTCTACAAGGTAGGGTGAATAGCCCGGGGTCTTCTATTTTTGTAGGTACTTCTCCTTGGACAAATGCTGATCCGTTTTTGCCTAGTTCTAAGCTTTCTACGTATTTATCTAATACAACGTTATAGAGTGGAGCGTGAACTAGGACTTCGAGAACCGATAGGTTAAGATGCAAATACTGGAATTCATCTTCAAGGGTCGGTTCGGGTTCATCAGGTTGTTGCGGTTCAATTTCCATCCTAGGTCGCAGCATGCTTGTTTGGGTAATGTTTGCCTCCTTGGAATGTGCCTTGATAGCATTGATTGAGGTGGAGGGGTGAGATAAGCATTAGGGATCAATTTTCAGGTAAGAACGAGCAGACAAATTGATCCCTAATGCTTATCTAATAATGCCGAGGATGTTGTCAAGATGTCCTTGGGTCGTTCCAACTTTCGTTGTCATAGAGGGCAAGGTCCTCTAATAATGCCGAGGATTCTTTAGTGTTTCGGTTACGAAGCTTACCACCGGCAGATTGGTCAATGGTTCATCTTGTGACAGGATTGATATGGTCATAAAAAATTTAGACTTGGAGCCAAATGTCGATGCCATGACGAGGGACTTTTTGTAGTAAGTCCTTGAAACGAGTTCATGCTTCTGAGAAAGATTCTCCACAATGTTGTTGGAACATCAGGATATCATTGTGGAGTTTTGCAGTCCTTCCCGGTGGAAAGAATTGAGCAAGGAAACGAGTAGTAAGATCCTCCCATGTGGTGATGTATCCTGCTGGAAGACGATCAAGCTAGTTGCTAGCTTGATCGCGAAGGGAAAATTGAAATAAACGCAGGCGCGTTCTTTCCTTATTTTTACCGTCAAGGTCAAGTGAGTCCATAAGTTTTAGGAAATCCTTAAGGTGTTGGTTTGGATCCTCAGACCGAAGTCCGTGGAATGAGCATCCATTTTGCACCAACCGGATGGTGTCGGATCGAAGAGGTACCACGTTGTTCCCTATGGGGAGCTCGATGGTATTCCTGTAGCCCTCGTGGCTACGTTTGGAGTAGTCTCCAAGAGTACGGATAGGATTCTCGTCTCTCATGGTGGTTGACGAGAATGGATTACAAAACAAATAACACAAAGAAAAAATAGACTACGAGAAAGCTAATATGAGAAAATTAAATTCTTATTTGAAAGGATTCAAGCAAGTATAAATAAGTTAAACTATGATCAAAACCTAACTATTCCCCACGCAGCGGCGCCAAAAACTTGATGCGGTTGTCGTAAGGGACTTCTACAAGAAGTTTTACAACTCCCTAGGCAGAGCACCTAACCGTTGTAGTAGTAGTATAGGCAAGACTCGGGGGTTGTTATCGTTCTCTAGGGGAATAGGTTGGGAAGGCTTGATCATGGTCTAACAGAATTCTAGGGGTTGAGAGAAGATTCTTTTTGTGTTTTTATATTTTATAAAAGCAGGTAAATCTATGGTTTGAGAGGTTGGTTTGTTTAACTACTAACTAAACTAATATCTAATCTACTGGTGATAACTTTATGATAATTAAATGTATTTACTTAATCATGCACTACTTATCAGATTGCTTCTCCTAATCTTGTTGCCTTGTCACACTTGTGATGATATGTGTAAGTATTTCCTAGGTCATGAACGGATTACACGAACCCGCCGTCTATTTAATATTCCGTTATATTCCGTTAAGGCAACGCACAAGGTAAGAGATAGTATGAATACTATTACAATGCCCCTAAGGAGTACATAAACTGCATTGGAAATATCTTAAGAGGGATCAACATATAAAGGGGGCAAAGTAGTATGAAGACTGTTACCGATGGAATCCTTTCTACGCACTGTAAGAATCAATAATCTAAAACACAGCGATTCCCTAGACTGTCTACAGCGAATACAGACAAAAGCTGTTTTCTAGACCTAACGTGCACAAACATCAATCAAGAAGCAACAGTAAATAGGATCTAAATCTGACTTTCAATGCAATCAAAGAAAAATACAAAGGATGGTTTAGCCTCGCATGTTATAAATGGATGCAAGAAAAAAACATCAGCAACACATAGACATATTGAATGATTAATGATAAATAACCTTACTTGAATTAAAACATGGATTCAAGGTAGTACAATAGGGTTTTGAGGCCCTAAAACGACCTTTGAAGCTGCTACAAGAGCTAGGGTTCGTCTCCCGAAAGTTATACAAAGTTACACACTTTAAACCCTAAAATCAGTTTAGTATATATAGAGATATCACTGCGACGGCGTCGCGTTGTATTCCTGACGCTGTTGCTACGTGGATGATTCTAGATCCTCATTAAGTCGGCCACGTCCTAACGCCGTCACTAAATCTCTGACGTCGTCACTAGATGGATCACGACGGCGTCGCTTTATGCCTGCGACGCTGTCTCCACGCTCTGAAACAATATTTTTTCATGGATTTGGTGTAGGTCCGTAATCTCGTCCGTTTCTTCTCCAAATCCATCCAAGTGCTAAAAACTTGAAAACAAACGATTAAGCACATAATCTGGGCATATTTGCATGATTTAAGGGGTTAAATAACCCCGAAATAGTGTATAAAATAACACCTCATCACAGAAATTTCTCTCAAAACGCATCCCATCAACTCGATCTTCAATTTCTAGAATCTTAAACGAAGCTCCAAGACCATACATGCATGTTGAGCGGCATTAGCATTAAACTGATCAAGAAACTCAGAATAGCTTAAGTATCCAGAGAGAAGGTCCCCAAATAACCATGAGATGGACAGTGGTCCAAAAAGTGTCTGACATATCACTACATCGTCCATGGGGATCGAGTATATATATTGATGGTAACATCACGATTACTGAATGTATAATCTGGGCATATTTGCATGATTTAAGGGGTTAAATAACCCCGAAATAGTGTATAAAATAACACCTCATCACAAATTTCTTCTCAAATCGCTCCCTCATCTCGATCTCATGTTCATATCTTAAACGAAGCTCCAAGACCATACATGCATGTTGAGCGGAATTAGCATTAAACTGATCAAGAAACTCAGCATTCGTTAGGTTCCGTAGAGAAGTCCAATAACCAGGAGGAGGGACATGGTCAAAAAAGTTTTGACATATCACATCATCGTTCATTCGAAAGTCATTAGTAACATCACGATTCGGAATGTATATGTCCTTAGCTGTGGAAGAGTCGATAGTCTGAGAGTCATAGAACTCATTAGCTGGGGAACCATCACCCGGGGCAGAAGATGAAGTTCCCGCCTCAGGACCAGGAACAAAAGAAGTACCAGCTTCATGAGCCAGAACGGAAGAAGCATCTGCTTTATGAGCCGGGACAGCGGTCACGACCACAGCCTCTGTCTGCACATGCGGAGCAGGAGAAGCATACTTCAGATAAGACGACTCAGTGTCCACATGCTCCAAAGAAGGTGGACTTGAAGAAATCACAACAAATCGGTCAACCGTAAGAAACGTTATAACATTATCACCCTGGGTAGAACCTGATTCATCTTGGTACTCACGATCTGGGGATGGAGTAACGGAAGAAGAAATAAATGCATCCATGGCAGTAGCAGCGGATCCGGACCCAACACCTTCCAGAACATTATGAGTAAGAAGTTTCTGAAGAACAGCCGGGGTTTTTCCCGCGGTAGTAGGATTTTCCTTATGAGGAGCAGCATAAGAAGAACCTTTAGCCTTTTTAACAGGCAGCAAGTCATCATTGAAAGCAACCCTTTTCTTTTTCTTCCCAACAACACTCTTCAGCTCATCCACAATAGTATGATCCACAATGCGAATAATATCACGAGAAGGAGAAATGACCATATCCTCAGTCTTCTTGGACAACGGTACCTCTCCTTCCGCAAGGGTTCTCTCCCCAACCTTCACCTTGAATGAATCAAAAGACTTAACAAAATCCAGCAAACCCATCTTTGCAAAGAAAACAACACGGAATAATTAGACAACAATATAATCCAAATATAAGGTACAAACACACAAGAAAACACATAAACAAACGCCTACCACTACTATTAGATCTTAAAAAGGTGGGACAGACATCCTCCTCAACAAACGAGCGGCTCAAACCAATAACAGATAAAAAACCTCAAGATACTTTATAATAGCAGCACACCCCTCATTAAGTCGTTTCATAAGATTTAAGGACAACATCGTCCGAGGGGAGAGGATCCCTATCAACAGAATGTCCCCCAAACCACGAAACAGATATGGGACAAATGGACGTGTCAATCCAAAAGAAATGATTATTCTAATTCTTCAAAGAATCAAGATTCTTTGTATAGCAGCAAGGAGTGTCAGCGCCACTACGCTTTGTGAATGACAATCAGCCGTTGCTAATAGAGTTATAGTAAAACCTACGAAATGTACCAACGGTGGGCTGGCCTTCATGGACGCGACACAAAATCTTAAAATGACTAATATTTACAGCGGCAATAACTGACAGCTGGGAGAAATTGATTTGATAATACTCGAGAATACTAAGAAGAAACTTAGGCAAAGAAAGACGAAAGTTGGCAAACTCTATGAAACGAGTATAGATACCTATTTTGCCTTCCGGACTATTCCTAATCATGTCGTCATGACCGGGTAATTCTAGCCTTAAATTAGCAGTGATATTATACTTAACACAAAATGCATCTAACTCCTTTTGCGTCAACACTGACATAACAATATCAATTGTATCTTTAGCCATTTTAAGTAAAAAGAAGAGATCAAGAAAGGGATGAAGCCTAACCTGAACCTAAGAGCGAAACATGAAAACGAAGGGTAAATAAATGAAATGAAGGCCGGAAGTTTAAAAGAATGCAAGGAGAGGAAAATGTCATGAAAAAACCACAATGAAAAAAGAAAAGGGGTATTTATACCCACTCTCGCACAGTTAACCCTAAAACGTAAGATGAAGACGCGTGTCCATACTTCCCAATGGACGACCAAGATTAAAGAAAATGAACAGTCATGATGGTTTGCGAATACCAACGGTCACCTGACAAAACGTCTAATCAGTCAGAAGGTTGGTGGCTGAGGATAGAGCACGATACTCGAGGTCTACCAACCCACTTTCGCACGTCCCAAATACACGGAAGACGCAACGTTCCAAAGTGGGGAATCAAAGGGAGAACGTCAACGTTCCAAATACGGATAACAAACAATAAGTACGCTGACCCAAGTCACTATACTACAAAGTGTGACGTAGTCAACGACGTTTACCTCACGACAATCACCCTATTACCCATTGGTCAATAGGGTGTATCCCATCTCGTGACCCATGCAACCGACAATGACGTTAGCCTATATAAGGATTTCACCAAACACTCCCAACGGTATGATTTCCGCGACCCAATTACACACATACCACTTATAGACCATTACTTACTTTTACGCCTGAGTCCAATCGCGAGATCCTCTCCCGCGGTAAGGTTAACGGTTTGCTTTCATCTTAGCAGGAAATTACCATCTACTTTCACTTGGTACAAATTACCCCAATTGACGAGCTTGAAAGCCACATTTCAAGAGAGTCAACTTCTTACCTTCACTATACCACAATTTTTGTACTAACAATGGTTTCAAATCACTTATTTAGTACAACATTGCCTAGTGAACGTTAATCCATTTACTCATACGCCGATTGTCCCCATAATAAAACGATCTTTGTTTTGGTGGAGGTGAACTACCTGTTTGATTCATTTCTTGGTAAAAATAACCAAAAACATCGTTTTTTACATAACCAAAATCAAACATGATGCCAAATGTGACCATTTAATTTGTCAAAATAAAATGTCACTTATTCTCTGGTTTAAAAATAAACATTAACAAAGGTTTTACATGCCCACGTCTTGAGTTGGAATGAATTTGCAAACAGCAAATCCAGGTTAATTGAAAAATGGTTTCTTTAAAATTATATAATGTATGTGTACGTCTTATATCTATTTAAAACAGAAAACAGTTTCCCATCTTTGATATGTATGTTAGTTCAAATATTTAATGATAGTTTATCACACACCTTGGATTATAATTTTATGAAATAATACAGCTTGTTATAATTAAGTGAAATTTGATATGATTTAGTGAAATACATATACAACAGTTCAGGGCTGTCTCGTGGATTTTAGTGGCCTCGTGTCATTACCACAAAGAGGTCAAAAACATATATAATATACATATGAATGAGTAGTGTATGAACTAATTAAACTCGAGTCTCATAGCGTGTATATATATAATAGAAGTGCATGAAATTCGGTGGCTCTCATAAAGCGATGGCCCTGTACCATCACACCTCTTGCACTCCTCTAAAGACGGCCCTGCAACACTTATATCTAATGGAAATTATAGCTTACACAATCAAGAGATGATTTGTATAGATTACAAGATCTCAAAATAGAGATACCAAACCAAGTGTGCCAGAACTATTGATCTATGAGCTAGCAAGGATTTTATCTATACTATTATATAAAACATTTGTTAGATATGAGTAAAAGACTCGGTCACCCCGTATATTTATTATTTATAATAGTTCGTAGTTTAATAGTTAATCGTATGTCTTTCGGTTTTAAGCCGGGTTCTAATACCCGGTATTTTGTAAAAACTATATAAGCCTCTTCCAACTTTGGAAGAGGCAAGCTAGTCAATTTCATTTTCACTTTAAACACATACACTCTCTCTCTAGAAAATCTCTCTCATGTGTTTCTCTCTCTAGAAACTAGCCCAATCACAAGAATCATCACCGTGTTATGAAATAAACGATCCTACAATTGGTACCAGAGCCTAGTTGGATTCGTGATTGATTCGTGTGGTTAATACAAGATCAAATTCGTGGCTTATTTTTGATGAAAAATACCCACGGCTCAAATTTATTTTTGAGTTTGTTTGTTTGTTAATCTTGTTCTTCACTTGTTTCCATGAGCTACACAAGCCTCTAGTTCGAAATCCAAGCTCAAAAGGTTTGATTTTCTTTCTTGTTCTAGGTGGCGGTTTGGGTTGGTTTTAATGATCCACAAGGAAAATCGTGTTAGTGATTGATTAATCATCTCCTACCATGTTATTTATAAGCATTATAGCTTATTTACGTGGGTAAAAAGCTTATTTGGTTGAAAAAAATGCTTATTTCGTGCTTATGTTCTTCGTGGTGGGTTGATTATTAAATTATTGTTCTAAGAGGCGAGTTGACAAAAAGGACAGACAAGATCCACGTTTTAAGGAAAAGATAAGCGGCGGTTTGACTAAGTCAAAGGCGAGTTGACTGGGTCGAAGGCGAGTTGCCTTTTATTGTGGCGGTTTGACAGGTTTGGAGGCGAGTTGATTATTTAATTAGCAAAAAACAAACGTTACTTTGTCTATTTTACCATTTGACGGCGAGTTGCCTAAACAAACGGCGGTTTGATTATTTAAATCTTGGCGGCGAGTTGAGATATTAAAAGGCGAGTTGATTAAGAAAACTGGCAGCGGTTTGCATAATTATATTGACGGCGGTTTGCTTATTTTATTTTGGCGGCGGTTTGGTCTTTTTAGACAGCAGTTTGATTATAATATTAGGCAGCGGTTTGAGATTACTTGGTGGCGGTTTGCTTAGAGACAGAATGCGGTTTGGTTGATTTTCTCAGTGGCGGTTTGGTCATTATCAGGAGGCGGTTTGCTTATCATTTTAATTAGAAATTCATACTTTCACCAAAAGTCATAAACCAACGAGGTACGAGACATGCATACATGGCCGTAATGACGTGGGAATAGACATGCATGTTCGTATGGATCCTCATTCGCGTAAAACCAGCGGCTAATCATCAGGTGAGAGGGAAGTAAATTGTTGTTAAATAAAAATCAAGAAAAAAATAGATTAAGACTTAAGATACAAGTTGCTAGACACTTATTTCCCGACCGTTACCATGATAAAGACACAACTATTTACAACGTATTGATCATCGATCAAAAACAACAACCTAAGTTGGTGTTCCTGCAATGGTCAACTTCCCAATCTCTCCAAAACTTTACATACTCTACAAGGCAAGTGGTGATATCTTCCACTTTGTAACAATCTTTACATCTGTGATTTTTAGACGTAATCCACGATAATCGAGCCTTCGTGTAATTCCTTCAGTAGTTGTGAAACGATTATCTTTAAACTTTCTTTCTCTTTTTGTATTTTTCTCATTTTTTTGATTTTTTTTTTTTAACTATACTTCAATCTCGGTGTAGTTTCACCATCTTCACGATCATAATAATTTTACGTAATTTTCTTTGATAGTTCCTTCATCTTTGGATTCACCAATAATTGTGACGGTAGTAAAATCACAAAACCCAAGCCCAAATGAACTTTTATAAAAAAATCTATCTATAAAGCCCACTCTTTTTTTATAACCGGTTATAACCCATAATAATCACCAACGATCATGCCTTTTTTTAAGTCGATATAAACTAGGAAAGGTATCAAGTAGAAATATTCTTACCTTTATAAAACCCCTCACTGTATGCTACAACAGTAAAAAAAAACCACGCCTAAAACCTCTCTTCTCTGTCGAACAAAAAAACCAAGAACACCACCAAACCATCATCAATCAATCCCAAATCACTTCCATTCAATCCTAAATCATCCCTAAACTAAACCTCATTAATCCTTAACAAAGATAAACCACCATGCATAAGGTTTTTCAAGTTCTTGATTTTATTGATTTTGATTTTTGAGGGTTGTTGATCTAATTTAAGTGTAATTGAAGTTTTGCCTACTAAATATACATTCCTCATTTGCAATGCGCAAATTTTCTAACCTAACCCCCGTCCTCCTACCCCCGCACCAAAGATAGAAAATGACACAAGACTCGGGAAATACATATTTTACACTTTAAGCAACTAGCAACTGTAAATTAAACTTAATCTAACAGGGTAGGTTAAGGTGTAAGGGTGTAACGAAATAAATAGTTGGTGTAATTCCTAAAGGATTGGCTCTACGGGTTGTTCTAGTGGATCATCACTCTAAAGATGAGAGTGGAAAGGGTTTAAAACGGGAGGTTAACTAACAGGTGTAGTTAGTTAATAAGGCAAACATGTAAAGGTGATTTGGGTAAACCTAAAATTTATCATTTAAACAAGTTACTCCATCTAATTTCCATGTACTTATCCATTGCCGGTCTAGAGTGATATACCAAGCCAAGTTCTAAAGTCTTACCAACTCACCGGCCTCTCATATTTTGTGGAATTTGGGTAAACATTTGGAAACGAAATAGGTTAAATCCTCATAATATCTAATAAGGGTTATTGTGTGCAGGTTATGTAACAAGTAATTTCACAAAAGTATGCTTGAAAATATTTTAAATTTGAGCATAATTTAAAAATTTTAGTGTGAAAATTAGGACAAGTAAACATTCTAATTCCATCCCCCCACTTGAATTATACAACGTCATCGTTGTATATATAAAACATTAAATACGGGAATAAAAAAATTAGAATGAGAAAATCCCATGATATTTGCTTGGTAGATTCTCCATAGTTGCGGTTTATGAGCTAAGATTGTGTGCTGAAAAAGTGTTGATCCGGTACGAACAGCACTCATATAGAATTCCAGAAAATATGCATTTCCACCAACTTCGTCGATACTTTCTTTATCAAGGTTCTGTATAAAAAGAGGAAGAAACAAAGTGCAGTCCTATCTTGGTACCTATGATAATTTAAATACACTAAACAAACTATTTAAGGGTCGTACTGGTGGATTATGGCGTATCAGGTTAGTGAATACGCCGTATTTAAAATCTGACAATAATGTTTTTAAAGTGCAATAAAATTAAAGGACTGATACGTCCTGAAAATCAATACGCCGTATGGTTGAAGCGATACGCCGTATTCATGTCTGAGAAGACAGACTCGATTGCAAAATTAATACTTTTCGGGTTGTCTACCGAGAAGCATTTTGTTTACAGGAAGTCTTTAAGTTAGGACTTTCTTCAGCTTCCTCTTTATTACAGCTCATGACGCTATGTGGCCCGCGTGTGAGCCATTCTTCCGTCTTGCATTTCGGAATGTAGTTTGGGTCTAGATTTAAAACTTCCTTGTATAGTACCCCTTAAAGCTTTTGGTATACTAGCGAGATTCCATCCTTCATACTTTCTCACTAATCTTTAGTAATGGTGGGATTTGTTACATTTGTCATTCATGTGGTTTATACTCGAATGGTGATCGCAAATTTGGTAAGTTACTTTCATCTTCACCATTAGTAAAGGGTATATATCCTCTTTGAAACATTTTGCTTTAATTCTAACTTCTCTTAAGAATGGTTCGCCAACAATAATATCGCCCATTCCTTCATCACGATAAGCATCCATATCTTCCAAAACTGCAAAATCAGTCATAACAAAAAAAGTTCCAACAAAGATAGGCACATTCATTAAGGCTCCTACAACATTATCCCCTTTGTACACCATCTTATTTTTCATTATTGAATTATGAAATTTTCTTGACATTACATTGACGTATAATAACGAGTAGAAGTTGACGTGTGTAAATTCAAATCCTATCATGCATGAAAACTTTAAGTTGTGGGCCCAATCTATATGGATCTTTTTATGATCGTCACAATAACTGGGGTAATCATCAATTCCAATATCAAGATCTTCATCCCTAGTTCTAAATTCCTCAATTACCTCACCTTCCTCAATGGTAGGCATCAAATCATCTCCTTGATTTCTTCTAAGCTCGAATGGTTCATTTAGATCATTTAATTCAATGTAATATTCCAAGAAAGGGTCTAGTGATCTATTTAACACCAAAGTCTCTTCCATAAGTCTAGCTTCTAAATCAAGTTCCATTCTTTCTCTCAAACTTAGCATGTAGACCCTCTTAGTTATACTACTAGCAGGTTTAACACTTTTGAAAATAATCTTTTCTTCCCCAACTCTTAAAGTAATCTTTCTTTTGTAAACATCAATATTAGCACGGGCGGTAGACAAAAATGGTCTTCCGAGGATTCAGGGACTTTGATATCCGCGGGCATATCAAGGAATTATTTAAGTCTCCTGGAAAGTAATATATATCAATTTCCTATGATACATTTTCAAGCTATTTCCTTTTGGATATTTCATAGGCCCTAATCTGCCAATTCACTGTAAACTTAGTTTGGAGGGCTTAAAAAAATTCATCTTAATCATAAGTTAAGGTAGGTCGAGAGAGGCATAACACTAACACTAGCTCCTAAGTCAACAAGGGCATTGTCAAAACAAGCATCATTAATAAAGCAAGGTAAAGTGAAACTCCCTGGGTCTTTCTCATTTCGGGGTATGGTGTTATTGATATGTGAAGCTCCATAAGCTCTGTGAATTTTGGTCCATGATTCCCTCTTCTCTACAGTAATGATTATCCAAACGACTTGGTAAAGGAACTTCTTTATCTTGACTTGTACAATAGTGAACTTGTTCTGTCCCAGTGGATACGGCGTTTTAGGATGATCCATATATCTCGTATAGGAGTGTGAATCAGCTTCAATAGTGGTAGAAATCGACTTGACTTAATCTCTCGGGTTTGTTTCAGTTGAGCTTGGTAGGCTTCCAAATCCTCTTTCCTGTAGTACCTTGCTCATTTGCCCGATTTGAATTTCTAAAGTTTTAATTGATGCTCCTTGGTTTCTTATGGCAACATTTGTCATAGCTCGGATTTCTTTGATCAAATTGGAATTTTCTTCGTGTCTCTTTGCTGATTCACTCATGAATTTGCTCAGGGTATCTTCCATTGTTGTCTCCGTTCTTGGTTAGCTGGGCATTTGCCGTTGTTCTTTTGTTTGTACCTGGAGTTGTTGCTCTATATCCCCCTCCTTGAAAAGGTCCACCAAATTGCGTGTAGTAAGCTTCTTCTAGGGTTTTCCCTTCTTCTTTTTGTGGGCAATCTTTGGTGTAATGGGGTCCTTTGCATTGTTCACATCCGACTTGAGCAGCATAAACTTTTTCATTCACCTTCTTGATCTCCCTTCCTAGATTGTTCAGTTGTGCTTGTATAGCAGCCAGTCCGTCAGAAGTCTCGGTACTTCTTCCTCTAGATGTTCCATTATGCCATTTTTGAGAGTATTCAGCCATTTCTTGGATGGCCTTTTTAGCATCTTCAGCAGTCTTAGTTGGAATGGCACCTCTTGAGTCAAGAATTTGTCGTGTCGGAATATCCAACCCATTGTAGAACAAAATTACCTCCTACATCTCAGTCAAATAGTGTTGAGGACACTTCATCAAGAGTTCTTTAAAAGCGATCCCATGCTTGAAAAAGGGTTTCATCTGCTCTTGTAAAGTTGTTGATTCCATCTATTTTCTTTGCAGCTCGGTAACACCCCCAAATTGTGGTCGCGCGGAAAAAATGTCAGGGGCTTACTATCATTATACAACTAGCACAAGATTACAAGGAACGACTCTAAATGTTGTTGTTTGTAAACAATCTCGTTAATTTTCTGAAATACAAACAAATTAGTTGTCCATCATTGCATCACACATGAAAAACTTGAATGTAAAGACATCATGCCACATCAAATAATCAAGCATTAATTCAACCTGTGGAAAAACTATGCTTTAAAAGTGTCATAAACATTAATAGTGTGAGTCATAGGTTGTTTAAATATAAATGTTAAACCAAAGGTTTGTAAAATATGCATGACTATTTCAATCCTTTATAATAGCCATAAAAATGTTTAAAATGTAGGACCGCAAGACTTTCCCCGCGATAAAGCAAACTGCACTTATCACAAAATTTCCGTTACGTTTCTCTAAGCTCATGACACTGAAGCTCGACGATATGAGTCACTAAATAAATTCTGTGACATTGCCCGCACTATATAAATTTCGTGCCCGCACTATGTAAATTTCGTGCCATTGCCCGCACTATATAGATTTCGTGCCATTGCCCGCACTATATAGATTTCGTGCCCGCACTATGTAAATTTCGTGCCATCTCTCCCACAGATGTTCAATCTCAAATAGATCTGCTAATAACACTCACGCTCACATAATGTAATTCACAAATATATCTATGCAATTGTACAGTTCTTGTACTGGGCATATAGCGTTTCAAATTACTTAGGCAAACACGTAATCGATATAAAATATACACTTGCGTCCATTTATAAAAACCAAAGCATTGTATTCATAAACAGCATTAAGTACTTAAATCCATAAGTAGAAAGAGTGTGATATCAATCACGTAATTGAGTTTGAAATGAGTATGTAAACAATTTCGTAAAAGTAGTATGAAAGTAGTTGTGGCGAGGTATGAAACCAAGTTTGTAATCAACCATCTAATGGTGTTTGTAATGAATTTCAAAATCAAGTATGTAAGCCAGGTGTGTGGAATAATATGTAGAGAATTGTAAACACGACAACGAATTTATAACAAGTTGTAATTGAGCATGTATTTCTCCCACGAGATTTGTTAAAGTAAATGTAAAAACAGTGAAAGAGGGCTATAAAACTCACATTCGAGCGAAGAACGATTTTGCGGGAATGTACACATTGAGTACAAGACGAAACGGAAACTGAAACGGCTCGACCAAGAAGTTGCAGCTTATCTTAACGGCTAAGTCTCACTAGCCTAGGGTAATGCGTTTGGGTTTCCCGATGGAATTGTATTGTCAAGCGAAACGTTGTTAAAAAGATTTTGATTTAAAAGTTGTATAGGGTTTTGGTGGATGGTTAAATAAATAAAATCAAAGAGGAAACACAGAGTGTATAATATATTCCGTATATATTTCATATTGGATAAATAATCCAAGTATATAATCCATAATCGTGAATTATATAACAAGATACACAACCAAAGGAATAACTCGATGCATATATATTACACAACATGTGTTATATCTAAAAGGTGACAATTAAACAAAATGGTCTAGTTATACGATACTTTCCAAGTATTATATAAGAAAGGTGATAAAAATAAATAAAATTAAATAATTCGACACACGCCCGGATATCCCCAATTGTAATTAGTAGAAACGTCTCTTATAAAATAAACGCTCGTTTAAACGTGTTGGTTATGTATACTGAAATCTCAAAAATTATAGCTTACATTTGATTATAGGTCCTTCGCGATCTAATAATTTTTAAGACTCTTTCACGATAATAAATAAAGTAGATTTGTAAAATTTTGCTAAACGTAGCAGTTTATAAAAGCAGTTTATAAGAATCCCGGCATGACCTATTTGTTTATTTTAAAGTTTTCCATATTAACAAAAGTTAATCATATTCCCTCAATTCAATACATGTTGCAAACCCAAACACACCCCCTTAAGGTTATTAGAAGCACAAAAACGAAAATAATAAATAAAGTATTTATTTAACCAATCCCACATTTAAGTCCGGTTTCATGTATATATTTATATATGAATTCTTTTAATTTGTATTATCCATTTATATAAACCAAACGCACCCTCGCAGTCCAAAAGGTCCCATCGGCTGTTAAACCACAACCACACGCCCCTTGCGGGCTGTCACAAACCAAACGCACCCTAACCGGTGCCAACCCACAAACAAACACCCCCTTGGCTGTTTTCCCGCCAAACCAAACACGCCCTTGCTGTGAACCTTATACCAAACGCCCCTTGTGGCTTGTCGATCACATCCAAAGCACTCCTAATGTCCATAACCAATCACTCATTATGCTTTCTCTGTTAACAGCAGCCAAGCGCACCCTGGTGGCATTTTAACCAAACCAACCGCACTCTTATATGTCTCTCTTATTACCGAACGACACCTTTAGTGCTACACCACCAACCAAACAACGCACTGCTGGTGCAAATAACCAGCCAAACGCATCCCTTGTGCGAGTAGTAAACCGAACGACATTGGCTGACGGTCAACGCCCTTACCACGCACTTTCTTTAACTCCAAACCAAGCACCCTGGTGGTTTTATGTCGACCCCAAACGCTCCATTGTGGTGGTTAACCACAAACGAACGCACCCATGGTGTAAGAATAAACCCGACCGCACACCTTTATTGTGGGGTCTTCATGACCACCGAAATAAACACCCTTGAGGTGTTATTTACAAAACGCACGCGCTCTTTTTGTTTTAAGAAAAGAGCGCACCCTGTTGGAGAGAGACGACGGAGGAGATGGTGATGGGGTGATCTTATGGTAGCGTCGGTGGGGAGGCTGTCGTGGTGATATGGTGATGGTGGCAGCGGCTGCTGCCGCGGCTGATGGTGGGGGGTGGTCGACGACGGCGCGTGGAGGCACGTGGGAGAGTGGATCGGATAGATCCGGTTATGGGGACCATTCTTGGAGTTGATCGGAAAATCCCGCCGGAAAAGTTTTCCGGCGGCGGTTGGCCGGAAAAGTGGGCGGCCGAAGGTGGGGAGGGCTCGCCGGAAATAATGGGGAGGGAGAGAGAGTGAAAGTGGGGTGTGTGTGTATAAAGATGGAAATGAGAATAAATAAAAGATAGAAATATATATATAAATTTGAAAATGACATGTTATAATACTTGAGGGACCAATAAGGTAAATATTTAGTAGTATTTTGTAAAACAATGGTTCGGGACTTGTTTGGGCGACCCAACGGACGATTCGTCGCACGAAACCTTCGCCCTTATTCCGAATTATTTTTATTGATAAAAATGGAGATAGTCACTTGACTAATTTTCTGTAAATGTCTCATAAAATTTATTTATAAATTGTTTAATTATTTATTTTGTATATTTCCGATAAACTAGTCCGAAAAATGATTTTTAATTTCCATAATTGCGTTTTTAACCAACACTTTCGATTAACAAGAATATTAATTTAATAAATATTTTTATTAAATAATTTATGATAATTAAATATAAATTTAATTATTTTGGGTCGGTACGCGTTGTTCAAAAAATTTTAGCGAGGGCATTTCAGTCACCTCTGACTTGTTTCCCAGGTCTCGGTCAAAATGAAAGTTGCCAGGAATGTCGTTTTCATTAAGTTCGCTTTAGAGTCGAGTTGTGAAAACGTGCTTTAGGTGAGTCGTTCTTATAAGTCAAGCAGACACTATAAAGTCTATGATTGAAAGAGTCACTTCAAAAATTCGAAAAAATCTAGGACGTTACGTGTACATACCCTTTAAAGGATTTATATATCTCGTCCGAGATTTAAATTTGTGTTATCCGAATTGTGTGCCAAGGAAAGTTTAAGGGTTTAATAACTCGTTCTAAACAAGACGTTGATAACTTTATTCAGCAAAATTCGGTGTTTCTACGCTTCTCAGTCTACCAAAAATTTATGGCTAGGTTTGTCCAGGATATTTAATCCATCAAAATGGGTATTTCAAAAAATATATCTTTACAGTTTTACAACTGATATAAACCGCGGTATATAGGAAAATGTCTCATTATTGTGAAGGACATCAAGAAGAATGGTGTAGTCGCGTCGAGTTATGTTTGTATAAGTTTCCAAATGTCCGAGTTCGGAGTCTCGTTTTCTAGTATTTGTAATGTTCGCATGATCATATCAAGTGGCTTATAGAGCAAGTACCCAATTCCTAGGCATTTCCAGGATGTATCGCGACCTAAGGTCTTTCCTACATAGCTGTCCCGAAATAAATAGTCAACTGTTGTGTTCGTCGATAGGTGTTTATCTCGTTTAAGGGGAGTTGTATTACCTATTGGATAAAGTTGTATCAGTCGGGACCGCTCCAGGACCCAACAGTAGCGACCATAACATCAATACTATAATAAATGGTGATGGGATATTGCACTCAGTCTGTTAGCTCCACAGACAGTTTCGGATTGCAAGGACTTGCAATGGCAAAAGTAATAACTTAAAGATGAGATAAGGTGCTCCAAGTGAGCCTAAGGGGGGGGATTTTTTTGCTGAGTAGTAAGCAGGATTGTGTCTCTAGACCCTTTTAACGGATTTTGATGATTATCGATTTCAGGTCATACTCGTGTCATATCGGATACCACTAAGCCCACTCATTTATAATTTCTTATTTACATAAAGAAGCGGTCCCAAATTTATGTAAGTAAGGAAATGAGTAACTTATGGGTTCGGTGATTTACAACTTATTTATTTAAATGAAGAGGCGTCCCAATCCTTTCAAATAAATATGTTATAAATCATCCTACTTAATAATTTCTGATGCAATACGCGTACTCACAAAGTTTTCAAGGTGGTGAATGACATAGCGATGCCGATGCTCTAAAGTGTATGGAACGAGTATTTAAAATTCGTCTTCGGAGACGGGGAGTAAAACAATCAGGGGAAATCGACAGAGTCCAAGACAGTTAATGAGTACTCGATTTAAAGTAAATAAGATAAAGGTCATTACGAACGAATCAGCACAGCGATTATCATAAAAATCTTCCTATTACAAGTCCCGCCCATACAAGACTTGTAATACTTAAATTCATACATAATCCCATGTAAACAGAACTGTGACAGGGTTTGTTAACATAGCAATTACCATATCAATCCTCATATTACAAGTCCCGCCCATACAAGACTTGCAATACTTAGATTCATACATAACTCCATGTAAACAAAATTATGACGGTCACTGCGTAATACAATATAGTATATGCTATGAAGAAAACACAATAAAGATCCTTAGAGACCTTTGTTTACTTACATTGTCTGAGAACGGAATGAGGACCATTGTGCTCTATACAATGTTGAGGCATAATTGAAGAACCATGTGCAGAACTCCAATGTCTTAGAAATGCTCTGGCTATTTATATAATAGTCTTATATATTATAATACGTGCGATATACGCAAAAAAAAATGTAAGCATATATATATATTATATATATGTATGTCACATAAGCACTTAATGCAGCACGTAATGTAAGCACATAAAGCAAGTACGGTATGCACTTTTTAAATATGTTTGATGTGGGATGCAAGGTTTGTGAAAACGGTTATAGCTCTAGGGTAAAATATGCAAATAGTTCTCTATAAAACCTTGGGCGCTGATACCAATCTGTAACACCCCCATAAATGGTCGTGCCGGATATAGGTAGGGGAGCGTTACTCATTAATATCAATTGCAAAAGATACTAAGAGAACGGACATCAAATGTGTCGTTTGTAAAACAATCTCGTTAATTTTCTGAAATCAAAACAATAGTTGTCCCATCATTGCATCACCATGAAAAACTTGAATGTAAAGACTTCAATGCACATCAAATAATCCAAGCATCTAATTCACCTGAGAAAAACATGCTTAAAAGTGTCAACATTTAAGGTTGGTTGAGTTCTAGGTTTGTGTAAAATATAAATGTTAAACCATAGGTTTGTAAAATATGCCATGACTATTTCAATCCTTTTTTTAATGCCATAAAATATGTGTAACTGTAGGACCGCAAGACTTTTCCCCGCGATAAAGCTAAACTGCACTTATCACTAATTTGCCATTACGTTTCCTAAGATCATGGCACAAGGAAGCTCGAACGATATGAGTCTCTATTTAAATTTTGTGAACATGCCCGACACTATATAATTTTCGTTGCCCGAACTATGTAAATTTCGTGCCCATTGCCCGCAAATTTAATAGTTTCTTGCCCATTGCCAGCACATATATAGTATTTCGTGCACCGCCTTTGTAAATTTCGTGCCATCTCTCCCACAGATGTTCAATCTCAAAGTATCTGCTAAGTACACTCACGCTCAAATAATGTAATTCACTACTACATCTTATGCATTGACAGTTCATGATAATGGATTATAGGATTCAAATTACTTAGGCAAACACGTAATCCGATATTAAATATACACTTTGAGTCCTTTTATGAAAAACCCACAAAGCATTGTATTTCTTAAACAGCGTTAAGTACTTAAATCCATAGTAGAAAGAGTGTGATATCAATCACGTAATTGAGTTTGAAATGAGTATGTAAACAATTTCGTAAACGTGTATGTAAATGAGTATGTGGCAAGGTATGAAACCAAGTTTGTAATCAACCATCTAATGGTGTTTGTTATTGAATTCAAATTCAAGGATGTTTGCCGGCTGGTGTGGAATTATATGTAATATGGTCATGTAATCGAATATATAAACATAGGTTGTTTTTGTGCATGTATTCTCCCCCGAGATTTGTAAAGTAAATGTAAAACAGTGAAAGAGGGGCTATAAAACTCACCTCCGATGACGAAGAACCGATTCTGGGGATTGTAAACACATTGAGTACATGGCGAAACGGGAAACTGAAACGCTCGACCAAGAGTTGAGCTTATCTTAACGGATAAGTCTCTAGCCTAGGGTAATGCGTTTGAGTTTCCGATGAATTGTTATGTTCAACGCGACAAGTTGAAGAAAGATTTAGATTTAAAGTTATATAGTTTGGTGGTTTGGTTAAATAAATAATCCTAGAGGAAACACAGAGTGTGTAATATATGCCGTTAATTTCCATATTGAAAAATAAACAAGTATATTAATCCATATTCGTGACTTATACTAACCAAGTTACACAACCAAAGGAATAACCTCGATGCACATATATCTACAAACATAGTGTTTTATCTAAAGGTGACAATTAAACAAAATGTCTAGTTATACGATATTTCAGTATCTATATAAGAAAGGTGATAAAAATAAATAAAATTAAATAATTCGACACACGCCCGGATATTCCCAAATGATTTAGTAGAACGTCTCTTTATAAAAATAAACGCACGTTTAAAGTTGCTGGTTAGATAACTGAAATCTCAAAATTATAGCTTACATTTGATTATAGGTCCTTCGCGATCTAATAATTTTTAAGACTCTTTCACGATAATAAATAAAGTAGATTTGTAAAAATTTGCTAAACGTAGCAGTTTATAAAAGCAGTTTATAAGAATCCCGGCATGACCTATTTGTTTATTTTAAAGTTTTCCATATTAACAAAAGTTAATCATATTTCCCTCAATTCAATACATGTTGCAAACCCAAACACACCCCCTAGGTTATTAGAAGCAACTAAAAACGAAAATAATAAATAGAGTATTTATTTAACCAATCCCACATTTAAGTCCGGTTTAATGTATATATTTATATATGAATTCTTTTAATTTGTATTATCCATTTATATAAACCAAACACACCCCTCGCAGTCCAAACAGTCCATACGGCTGTTAAACCACAACCACACGCCCCTTGCGGGCTGTCCAAACCCAAACGCACCCTAACGGTGCACCCACATATCTAACACCCCTTGGCTGTTTTCCCGCCAAACCAAACACGCCCTTGCTGTGAACCTTATACCAAACGCCCCTTGTGGGCTTGTCGAGCACAACCAAACGCACTCCTAACTGTCCAAACCAAACTCACTCATATGCTTTCTCTGTTAACAGCAGCCAAGCGCACCCTGGTGGCATTTTAACCAAACCAACCGCACTCTTATTGTCTTCTATATCTACCGAACGCACCCTTTCGTGCTACACCACCAACCAAACAAACGCACCTGCTGGTGCAAATAACCAGCCAAAACGCATCCCTTGTGAGAGTAGTTAAATCGAACGCAAACCTAGGCTGAGGTCAACACCAACCCACCCGCACCACTTTTCTTATAACACCCAAACCAACACCATCCCAGGTTGGTTTCTTCTGTCGACCTCCAAACGCTCCCCATTGATGGTGGTAACCACAAAAACGAAGCACCCATGGTGCTAAGAATAAACCGCGCACACCCTTGTGGGGTTATGACCACCGAAAAACTAAAACACCTTGAGGTGTTATCTTACAAAAAACCGCGCCGCGCTCTTTTTGTTATAGAAAACGGAGCGCACCCTGTTGGAGAGAGCGCGAGGAGATGGAGATGGTGGTGATCTTATGGTAGCGTCGGTGAGGAGGCTGTCGTGGTGATATGGTTATGGTGGCAGCGGCTGCTGCCGCGGCTGATGGTGGGGGGGTGGTCGACGACGGCGCGTGGAGGCACGTGGGAGAGTGGATCGGATAGATCCGGTTATGGGGACCATTCTTGGAGTTGATCGGAAATTCCGCCGGAAAAGTTTTCCGGCGCGGTTGGCTGGAAAAGTGGGCGGCCGAAGGTGGGGGGGGGGACTCGCCGGAAATAATGGGGGAGCGGAGAGAGGTGAAGTGGGGTGTGTGTGTATATAGATTGGAAATGAGAATAAAGAAAAGATAGAAATATATATATAAATTTGAAAAATAACATGTTATAAAACTTGAGGGCACATAAGGTAAATATTTAGTATGCTATTTTGCTTAAGCAATGGTTCGGGACTAGTTTGGCGGAACCCAAGGACGATTCGTCGCACGAAACCTTCGCCATTATTTTCCGAATCATTTTTCTGATAAAAATGAGTATTCACTTGACTAATTTTCGTAAATGTTTCATAAAATTTATATAAAACGTTTAATTATTTATTTTGTATATTTCCGATAAACTAGTCCGTAAAATGATTTTTAATTTCCATAATTGCGTTTTTAACCAACACTTTCGATTATCAAGAATATTAATTTAATAAAAATAATTTTTATCCAAAAAGTTATGATAATTAAAATTATAAAATGTAATATTTTTGGTCGGTACGCGTTGTGTTTACAAATTTTAGCAAGGGCATTTCAGTCACCCTTCTGACTGTTTACCAGGTCACATAGGGGGTAACCGAGACATGGAAAAGTCAGAGGTGACTGAAATGCCCTTGCTAAATTTTAAAACAAAGCGTACCGACCAAAAATAATTAAATTTATATTTTAATTATCATTAAATTATTTATTAAAAATATTTATTATATTAATATTCTTTCCGGTTAATCGAAACTATGTGTTGGTTAAAAACGGCATTTATGGGAAATTTTAATATAATAAAAAAATCATTTTTCGGACTGTTTATCAGGAAAAATACAAAATAAAATAATTTTAAACGTTTATTTAAATTTTATTGAATCATTTACGAAAATTTAGTCAAGTGAATCTCATTTTTTATCAGAAAAATGATTCCGGAAAATTATGGCGAAGGTTTCGTGCGACGAAAGTGTCGTTGGGTCGCCCAAACTAGTCCCGAACAATTGTTTTACCAAAAATACTACTAATATTTACCTTATATTGGTCCCTCAAGTATTAATTAAATGTGTATTTTCAAATTTCTATACTATTATTTCTATATTTTCTTTATTCCTCATTTCATCTTTATACACACACACCCCACTTTCTCTCTCTCTCCCCCCACATTATTTCAGGCGAGCCCTCCCCACATCGGCAGCCACTTTCCGGCCAACCGGTCGCGGAAAAACTTTTCCGGCGGGATTTTCCGTTCAACTCCAAGAATGGTCCCCATAACCGGATCTATCCGATCCACTCTCCCACGTGCCTCCACGCGCCGTCGTCGACCACCCCCACACCCATCAGCTGCGGTTGCAGCAGCAGCTGCCACCATTCAATTTCACCACGACTGCCTCCTCTCGGACAGCTACACCTTTAAGAATCACCACCATCTCCATCTCCTCGTCGCTCTCTCCAACAGGGTGCGCTCGGTTTCTTATAACAAAAAGATGCTTTGCGTAGATGGTTTGTAAGATATATACATCAAGGCGAGTTTTGTTTGTAGTTTCGAGTGGTCATAAAAACTCCCACAAAGAGGGAATGTGCGTCGGGTTTATTCATCAGCACCTCATGGTGCGTTTCGTTTTGTGGGTTACCACCAGACAATGGGAGCGTTTGTTGGTCGACAAGAAAAACCAACATGGGGTCATCGCATATTGAATTTCTTCTGTGTGTGTGTTTGGTGTATAGAGGAAGAAGGGTGCGGGTGGGTTGGTGTTGACTCAGCCAAGGGTGCGTTCGGATTTACTATCTGCACAAGATTGGTTTTGGCCTGGTATTGTGCACCTGCAGTGTGCGTTTGTTTTGTAGGTGGTGTAGCCGAGTCAAGGGTTCATAGCGTTCACGTGTAGTTTATAGAAGGCAATAAGAGTGCGGTTCGGTTTGGTTAAAATCGCCACCAGGGTACGCTTGGTCGATTGTTAAAGAGAAAGCATATGAGTGTGAGTTTGGTATTGGACAATTAGGAAGTGAGTTTGGTTAGTGCTTCGAAAAACCTCAAAAGCCACAAAGGGGCGTTTTTTGGTATAAGGTTCAACGCAGTCAAGGGCTGTGTTTGGATTTGGCAGGGGGAAAACAAGCCAAGGGCTTGGTGTTTGTTTGTGGGTTTGCGCACCGGTTAGGGTGCGTTTTGGTTTGTATTGACAAGCCCTGCAGGGGCGGCTGTGGTTGTGGTTTATACAGACCGATAAATGGGAACGTCTTGGACTGCGAGGGGTGCGTTTGGTTTATATAAATGGATAATACAAATTAAAAGAATTCATATATAAATATATACATTTAACCGGACTTAAATGTGGAATTGGGTTATAATTATGACTGTCTATTTAATATCTTTCGGTTTTGTGCTATCTAATTCCCTTAAGGGGTGTGTTTTGGTTTGCAACTTGTAAGTTTGAATTGAGGGAGAATATGATTAGACTTTTGTTAATATGGAAAACTTTAAAATAAACAAATTCAGGGCTTTCATGCCAGGCGTTTCTTATAAACTGCTCTTTATAAACTGCTACGTTGTAGCAAATTTTTACAAATTATACTTTTCATTTATTATCGTGAAAGAGTGTACTTAAAATTTATTAGATGCGAAGGACGATAATCAATGTAAGCTATATCTTTTGACGGATTTCATTTTATCTAACCACCTTTAAAATCACGTGCGCGTTTATTTTTATAAAGAGACGTTCTACTAAATCATTTGGGGATATCCGGGCGTGTGTCGAATTATTTAATTTTATTTATTTTTATCACCTTTCTTATATAATACTTGGAAAGTATCGTATAACTAGACCATTTTGTTTAATTGTCACCTTTTAGATATAACACATGTTGTGTAATATATATGCATCGAGTTATTCCTTTGGTTGTGTATCTTGTTATATAATTCACGATATGGATTATATACTTGGTTTATTTGTTCAATATTAATTATATCCAGGAAATATATTAACACTCTGTGTTTTCTCACTTGATTTATTTTATTAATCAACCATCCTAGAAAACTATTATGAACTCTTAAATCTAAGATCTTTTATCAATTGATGCGTTTGTTGAGACATAACATCATTCGGACAACTCAAACGCATTACTAGGCTAGTGAGACTTAGCCGTTGTAACGATATGCTGCATCTTCTTCGTTTCGAGCCGTTTCAGTTTCGTTTTCGCTTGTACTCAATGTGTACATTTTCTCGCAAAATCGTTCTTCGTCATCGAGGATGAGTTTATAGCCCAGCTCCTCTTTCACTGTTTTAACTCATTTACTGTACAAATCTGGGCGAGAATACATGCTCAATACAACTTGTTTATATATCGTTTGACAATGTTATTTTATACATATTATTGCCAACACTGGTCTTACATTACTTGATTGTAGAAAAATTCATTGATCAAACACATTAGAGTGGTTTGATTTAAACGCAAAAACTTCGTTTCATACCTCGCACCATAATGTCATTGTACATACACCGTTTTAACGAAATTGTTTACATACTTATTGCGAACACTCAATTAAGTGATTGATATCACACTGTCTTTTCCTTATTATGGATTTAATGGTACAATTTAATCGCTGTTTATGAACAATGCTTTGGTTTTTATAAATGGACGCATAGTGTATATTTTATATCGATTCTGTGTTTGCCTAAGTGAATTTTGAATCCTATAATGCCCTGTTCATGACACTGTCACCATTGCTTAGATTGTAGTTGTGAATATACTATTTTTTGTGAGCGTAGAGTGTAGTTAGCAGATTTTTGAGATTTGAACATCTGTGGAGAGATGGCACGTGAATTTACATTGTGCGGGTCACGGAAATCTTATAGTTGCGGAGTACATGGCATGAAATACGATATAGTGCGGGCAATGGCATCGGTAATTTTACATAGTGCGGCACCGAAAATTTTATATAGTGGGGCAATGTCACTCAAAATTTATATAGTGAGACTCCATTTTCGGTCAGAGTTCAGTGTCATGAGCTATAGGAAAACTGTAACTGAAATTTTGTGTAAGTGCAGTTTGCTTATCGCGGGGAAAGTCTTGCTGGTCTACATTTTTAACTTTTCTTTTAAAGGCTATTATAAGGATGAAAATAGTCATGCATATTTTACTAACCTTTGGTGTAACATTTATATCTTAAAACAATCATGTGAACTCACAACATAATGTTGACCTTTTAAGCTATGTTTTTCTCAGGGGAAAAGTTATGCTAGGATTATTTTGAATGTTGTTCATTGATGTACTCTTACATTCAAGTTGTTTCATGGTTGATCGCGATGATGGGACAACTATTGTTGTGATTTCGAAAATTACGAGATTGTTTTGACTAAACGACACATTTTGAGGTCGTTCTCTAGTATCTTGTGCTGATTGCGTATTATGAAGTATCGCTCCCTGACATACTTTCCGCTGTCGTACACATTTTTGGGTGGGTGTTACAGATTGGTATCTAGAGCCAAGGTTATAGAGAACTATGTTGCAAATTACTTTTTACCTAGACTATAAGTCGTTGTTCCAAAAACATCTGCATCACATCATAGTCGTTTTTAAAGTGCATAAACGTTTATTGCTTATTTGGCTTACATTTACGGTGCTGCATTAAGTGCTTATGTGACCATTTACATACTATGTAAATATTATTTGCTTACACATTTTATTTTTGCGTATATCGCAAGTTATGTTTATATAAGAGCTATTGTCATATAAATACTCATGAGCATTTCATTTAAGAGACATTGTGAGTTGCACACATGGTCTCAATTATGCCTCAGACATTGTAAGTGGACAATGGTCTCATTCCGTTTCAGATCATTGTAAGTTAAACACTATGTGTTCTTAGGATATTATTTTTTCTTTCATAAGGATTATACATTATTGTATTACTGCTAGTGACCGTATTAATTGTATGTTTCACATGGAGTTATGTATGAATCTAAGGTATTGCAAGTATTTGTTATGGGCTTTTTGAGTGACTTGTAATCATGAGATTGTAGGTAATGGCTTATGTTAACCAATCCTCCTTGTTCTCAGTTCTGGTTTACATGGGATTTTTGTATGAATTTATGTCTTACAAGTCTTGTATGGGGCGGGACTTGTAATTAGGAAGATTTGTTATGTGGTAATCGCCTGTGCTGTTTCGTGTCTCGTAATGACCACTATTATCTTATTTACTTTAAATTTCGATGTATTAATTAAACTCTGTCTTGGACTCTGTGCGAATTCCCGTGATTGTTTTTCACCCCCGTCTTTCGATGACGAATATTTATATACTCGTTCCATACATTTTAGAGCATCGCGGCATGTCGACTATGTCATTCACCACCTTGAAAAATACTTTGTGGTACGTTAGCGTATTGCATCTCAGAAATATATTAGTAGGCATAGATTTTAGTATAACATTTCTTATTTGAAAAGGATTGGGACGCCTCTTTCATTTAAATACATAAGTTGTAATCTAGCACCGAACCATAAGTTTTTCAGTTTTCTTTACTTTATACATAAATTTGACGCTTCTTTATGTAAATAAGAATCTTATAGATGAGTTATAGGTGGGCTTAGTGAGCTATTTCCGCATCCGATATGACACGAGTATGAACCTGAGAATAGCGATAATCATCATTAAATCGTTAAAAGGTCTAGAGACACAATCGTGGGCTTAACTACTCAGCAAAATTCTTAAGGCCCTAATTGGAGCTATTATATCATTCTAAGTTATTACTTTTGCCATTGGCATAGATCCTTTGCAATCTCGAACTGTCTGTGGAGCTAACAAGATGAGTGCATATCCCATCACCATTATATTATAGTATTGATGTTATGGTCGCTTTGTTGTGTCTGAGCGGTCCCGACTGACACAACTTTAATCCAATAGGTAATTACAAATCTCCCTAAACGAGAATAACACCCTATCTGACGAAACAGATAGTTGGACTATTTATTTCGGGCCACTAGTAGGAAGACTTAGGTCGCGATACATCCTGGAAATGCCTAGTAAGTTGGGTACTTGCATCTATAAGCCACGTTGATATGAATCATCGAACATTACAGATAGTAGAAACGAGACTCCGTACTCGGACATTTGGAAACTTATACAAACATACTCACGCGACTACACCTTCTTCTTGAGGTCTTCACTATAATGAGACTTTTCCTATACCGCGGTTATAGCAGTTGTAAGATCTGTAATGATATATTTTGAGATACCCATTTTGATGGATTAAATATCCTGGACAAACCTAGCCAAAATTTTTGGTAGACTGAGAAGCGTAGAAACACCGAATTTTGCTGAATAAAGTTATCAACGTCTTGTTTAGAACGAGTTATTAAACCTTAAGTCTTTCCTTGGTCACACAATCGGATAACACAAATTTAAATCTCGGGACGAGATTTCTTTAAGGGGTAGGTACTGTAACATCCGAGAATTTTCGGAAATTTTTCGAATGGGGGGGGGGGGGGGGGGGGGGGGGGGGGGGGGGGGACATATTTATATCATTGACCTTTTAGTGTCTGGCTTGGACTTATAAAGAACGACCACTAAAAGCACGTTTTCACAACTCGACTCTTAAAGCAACTTAATGTTTAAAACGACATTCCTGGCAACTTTTCGTTTGACGAGACCTGGAAACGAGTCAGAAGGTGACTGAAATGCCCTCGCAAAAATTTTGAACACAACGCATACCGACCCAAAATAATTAAATTTATATTTAATTATCATAAATTATTTAATAAAAAATATCTTATTAAATTAATATCTTGTATCGAAAGTGTTCGGTTAAAAACCGCAATTATTGGAAATTAAAATCATTTTTTCGGACTAGTTTATCAGGAAATTTACAAAATAATAATTAAACGTTTTTTAAAAATTTTATGAATACATTTACGAAAATTAGTCAGTGAAAATACTCACTTTTTATCAGATAAATAATTCGGAAATAATGGCGACAGGGTTCGTGCGACGAATCGTCGTTGGTTGAGGTCAGCCCAAAACTAGTCCCGAACCATTGTTTTACAAAATACTACTAAATATTTACCTTATTGGTCCCTCAAGTATTATAACATGTCATTTTCAAATTTATATATATATTTCTATCTTTTCTTTTTTCTCATTTCCATCTTTATACACACACACCCCAACTTTCACTCTCTCTCCCTCACCAATTATTTCACGGCGAGCCCTCCCACCTTCGGACGCCACTTTTTACGGCATCCGCCGACGGAAAACTTTTTCCGGCGGGATTTTAGGTCAACTCCAAGTATGGTACCATAACCGGATCTATCCGATCGACTCCTCCCAAGTGCCTTTCCACGCGCCGTCGTCTCGGACACCCCCCCACCAATCCTAGCCGCGGCAGCAGCCGCTGCCACCATCACCATATCACCACGACAGCCTCCTCACCGACGCTACCATAAGATCACCACCATCTCCATCTCCTCGTCGCTCTCTCCAACAGGGTGCGCTCGGTTTCTTATAACAAAAAGAGCGCGTGCGGTTTGTAAGATAACACCTCAAGGGTGTTTAGTTTCGGTGGTCATAAACCCCACAATAAGGTCGTGCGTCGGGTTTATTCTTAGCACCATGGGTGCGTTCGTTTTGTGGTTACCACCAGCAATGGGAGCGTTTGGGGTCGACAGAAAAACCAACCTGGGTGCGTTGGTTTGGGGTATAAAGAAAAGGGTGCGGGTGGGTTGGTGTTGACTCAGCCAAGGGTGCGTTCGGTTTACTACTCGCACAAGGGATGCGTTTGGCTGGTTATTTGCACCAAGCGGTGCTGTTTGTTTGGTTGGTGGTGTTTGTAGCAACGAAAGGGTGCGTTCGGTAGATATAGAAGACAATAAGAGTGCGGTTGGTTTGGTTAAAATGCCACCAGGGTGCGCTTGGCTGCTGTTAACAGAGAAAGCATATGAGTGAGTTTGGTTTGGACAGTTAGGAGTGCGTTAGGTTCGTGCCTCTGACAAGCCCACAAAGGGGCTCGGTTTGGTATAAGGTTCACAGCAAGGGCGTGTTTGGTTTGGCGGGAAAATAGCCAAGGGGGTGTTTGTTTGTGGGTTGGCACCGGTTAGGGTGCGTTTGGTTTGTGACAGCCCGCAAGGGGCGTGTGGTTGTGGTTTAACAGCCGTATGGACTGTTTGGGACTCGATACGGCGTGCGTTTGGTTTTTATAACGGATAATACAATTAAAAAGAATTCATTTATAAATATAATACATGAAACCGGACTTAAATGTGGGATTGGTTAAATAAATACTTTATTTATTATTTTCGTTTTTGTGCTTCTAATAACCTTAAGGGGGTGTGTTTGGGTTTGCAACATGTATTGAATTGAGGGGAAATCTGATTAACTTTTGTAAATGGAAAACCTTTTAAATAAACAAATAGGTCATGCGGGATTCTTATAACATGCTTTATTAATCTGCTACGTTTAGCAAATTTTTACAAATCTACTTTTTTTTATTATCGTGATAGAGTCTTAATAGTTATTAGGATAGCGAAGGACTATAATCAACATGTAAGCTATAATTTTGGGAATTTCAGTATCTAACCAACAACTTTAAAGTATTGGTTTATTATTATAAAGAGACGTTCTACTAAATCATTCTGGGGATATCCGGGCGATTGTTCCTCTGTGTTCGAATTATTTAATTTTAATTTATTTTTTTCAATTTTTATATAATTCTTGGAATAGATATGTTAACTAGACCATTTTGTTTAATTGTCACCTTTTAGATTATAAACACATGTTGTGTATAATATCATGATGCAATCGAAGTTATTCACTTTAGGTTGTATATCGTGTTATAATAATTCACGATTTGGATTATATACTTGGTTATTTTTCAATATGTATATATTTACGGAATATAATTATACATCTGTGGTTTCCTCTTTGATTCTATTTATTAACCCAAACACCAAACTATTACAACTTTATAATCAATCTTTTTATAAAAGTGTCGCGTTGTCATAACAATTCATCGGGAATCCCCAAACGCATTACCTTAGGCTACGTGAGACTTAGCCGGTTAAAGATAAGCTGCTACTTCTTGGTCGAGCCGTTTTTCCGTTTCGTTTTGTGGTATCAATGTGTTCATTCCCGCAAAATCCTTTCTTCGTCATCGAGGTGGTTTATAGCCCTCTCTTTCACTGTTTTACATTTATTTACAAATATCGGCGGGAGAAATACTATGCTCAATACAACTTGTTTAATATAGTCGTTTACAATGTCTTTCTACATTTTATTCCTACACACCTGGCTTACATAACTTGATTTTGAAAATTCATTATCAAACTCCATTAGCATGGTTGATTACAAAATTGGTTTCATACCTCGCACATCTCATTTACCTTCCAGTTCGAAATTGTTTCTACTCATATTCGAACTTAATTTCGTGATTGTTCTCACATCTTTACTATTATGGATTTAAGTACTTAATGCTGTTTATGAATTAACCAATGCTTGGTTTTTATAAATGGACGACAAGTGGTTTATTTATATCGATTACGTGTGTGCCTAAGTAATTTGAATCCATATGCCCCTATATGGGATCTGTCAATTGATAGAATATAGTTGTGAATTAATTTTGTGAGCCTTGTGGCTTTTTTGAGTGGTTATTAGCAGATCTTTTTGAGATTGAACATCTGTGGGAGAGATGGCACGAAATTTACATAGTGCGGGCACGAAATCTATATAGTGCGGGCAATGGCACGAAATCTATATAGTGCGGGCAATGGCACGGAATTTACATAGTGCGGGCACGAAATTTATATAGTGCGGGCAATGTCACAAAATTTATATAGTGATCATCTATCGTCGAGTCTTCAGTGTCATGTGCTTAGGAAACGTAATGGAAATTTTGTGATTAAGTGCAGTTTGCTTTATCGCGGTGGAAAGTCTTGCGGTCCAAACATTTTAAACATTTTTTATGGCTTTATAAGGTTTGAAATAGTCATGCTTTTTTACAAACCTTTAGTGTTTATACATTTATATTTAAACATTCCTAATGAACTCTACCAACTTTTAATGTTGACCACTTTTTAAGCATATTTTTCTCAGTCGTGAATAGATGCTTGGATTTATTTGTTGTGCATTGAATAAGTCTTACATTCAAGTTTTTTCATGGTGATGCAATGACTGGGTCAAACTATTGTTTTGGATTTCAGAAATTAACGAGATTGTTTTACCAAACAACTCATTTAGAGGTAGTTCTTTGTATCTTGTGTGATTTTATTATGATGTAATGCTCATGACATTTTTCCGCCATGCGACACTTTTTTGGCGAGGTGTTACACGAGCTGCAATGAAAATAGAGGAAATCTACAACTGTTCAGCAAGGAGTCAGGATGAAACCCTTTTTCAAGCCTAGGAAGCGCTTTAAAAAAACTTTGATGAAGTGTCCTCACCACTATATGATGGAGATGCAGGAGGTAATTTTTGTTCTACAATGGTTTGGATTATTCCGACACGACAAAATTCTTGATCAAGAGGGTGCCATATTCCACTAAGACTGCTGAAGATGCTAAAAGGCTATACAAGATATGGCTGTATACTCTCTAAAAATGGCATAAGTGGAACATCTAAGGAAGAAGTACCGAGACTTCTGAAGGACTGGTCTATACAAGCACAATTGAACAAATCTAAGGATGCGAGATCATGAAGGTGAATGAAAAAGTTTATGCTTGTGTCACAGGTAGGATGTGAACAATGCAAAAAGGCCCCTATTATACCAAAGATTGCCATAAAAAGAAGAAGGGAAAACTCCATGAAGAATGCTTACTACACGCAATTTGTGGGACCTTTTTCAAAGGAGGGGGATAGAGAGCAACAACCTCCAGGTTACTATCAAAAGAATCATCGCAAATCCTTCGTACAAGAAGGAGAATATCTATGGAAGATACACCTGAATAACTTCTGATGTGAATTAGCAATGAGACACGAAAGAGAAAATTCCATTTGATCAAAGAATCCGAGCTAAGACAAATTTGCCATAAGAAACCCAAGGAGCATCAATTTAACAACTTTAGGAAATTCAAATCGGGCAAGAGGCAAGGTACAATTGGAACGAGGATTGGAAGCCTACATGCTCTAACTGAAACAAACCCGAGAGATCAAGTCAAGTCGATTTCTACCACTATTGAAGCTGATTCACACTCGATACGCCGTATTGGATCATCCCAATACGCCGTATCCACTGGACAGAATAGTACACTATTGTACAAGTCAAGATAAATGACAGTTCCTTTTCCAAGTCGTTTGGATAATCATTACTGTGAAGAAGAAGAGGGGAATCATGGACCAAAATTCACGGAAGCTTATGGAGCTTCACATATCAATAACACCATACCCCGAAAGGAGAAAGACCCAGGGAGTTTCACTTTACCTTGCTTTATTAATGGATTTTTGTATTTGTTTTGACAGAAATGCCTTGTTTGACTTAGGAGCTAACGTTGTGTTTATGCCTCTCTCGACCTACCTTAACTTAGGATTAGGTGAATTAGCTCATACTAAGTTGACAGTGGAATTGGCAGATAGCGACATATGAAATAATCAAAGAATAGTCTGAAAATGTACTGTGTTGGATTGGTTAAATTTACTTTCCCAGTAGACTTTATAATTCTTGATATGCCCGAGGATATCAAAGTGCCCTTGATCCTCGGAAGACCATTTTTGTCTACCGCCCGTGCTAAGATTGATGTTTACAAAAGAAAGATTACTTTAAGAGTTGGGGAAGAAAAGATTATTTTCAAAAGTGTTAAACCTTACATGCTAAGTTTGAGAGAAAGAATGGAACTTGATTTAGAAGCTAGACTTATGGAAGAGACTTTGGTGTTAAATAGATCACTAGACCCTTTCTTGGAATATTACATTGAATTAAATGATCTAAATGAACCATTTGAGCTTAGAAGAAATCAAGGAGATGATTTGATGCCTACCATTGAGGAAGGTGAGGTAATTGAGGAATTTAGAACTAGGGATGAAGATCTTGATATTGGAATTGATGATTACCCCAGTTATTGTGCGATCATAAAAAGATCCATATAGATTGTGCCCACAACTTAAAGTTTTCATGCATGATAGGATTTGAATTTACACACGTCAACTTCTACCTGTTATTGTACGTCAATGTGAATGTCAAGAAAATTTTATAATTCAATAATGAAAAATAAGATGGTGTACAAAAGGGATAATATGTTAGGCGCCTTAATGAATGTGACTATCTTTGTTGGAAATTTGTTTGTTATGATGATTTATGCAGTTTTGGAAGATATTGATGTTATCGGGATGATGGACCTAATGGGCGATGTTATGTTTGAGCGAACCAATTCCTTAAGAGAAGTTAGAATTAAAGCAAAATGTTTCGAAGGGATTATTACCCTTTACAATGGTGATGATGAAGTAACTTACCAAATGGTGCGATCACATCCGAGGTTTAAAAACCACATGAATGAGCAATGTAACAAGATCCCACCATTACTAAAGATAAGTGAGAAAGATATGAAGGATGGAATCTCGCATGTATACCAAAAGCTTAACGGGGTTCTACTAAGGTTTTAAAATCTAGGACCCAACTACATTCGAATGCGAAGCGGAGACGTGGCTCACACGCCGGGGGGGAACATTAGGTGAATGAGATGGAATAAGAGGAAGCTGAAGAAAAGTTCATATACTTATAAGACTACGCTTAAACCAAAAAGTTGCTTCTCGGGAGACAACCCAAAATGTTATTTAATTTTGTAATCGAGTCTGTCTTCTCAGACATGAATACGGCGTATCCGCTTGCATACCATACGGCGTATTAATTAATATCTTGGTAGGCATTTAATATTTGCTTTTATGTTATGAAATCAAAGCTAAAATATATGCAAAACACGATTTTGACTTCATGATGATTCATGTTTTCGTCTTTAATTTATTCGTTTAATATTAGTAAACTGAATAACGATTATCTGAATCAAGTGGTATAAATAACATAAGAATAAAGGATAAATTGTTGCGCGTTTACCTTTCACCACTATGTAAATTCTATTTTAATGCACATTCAATGAGGGACAAATAGTTCCTTTTGGTACCGATGATTTAGGCTTGATCCATAAGGTATCAAACCATGTGTTATAAAGAAATTAGAGATAAGGATCCATATTTATCAACAAAGTTTATGTTGGAAAAGTTGGTCAAAGTGTGGTTTGAATGACAATTGATGGTCATTAAACTTACTAATAGGAGTTATGAACAAGGTTAATGTTTAGTCAAATAACGTAATTAACTTTGTGTTTATGAGTCATTAGTATGATTAATTGTGTTAATTAATTTGACCGTTTTCCTTGCCTCCTCTTCTTATAAATTGAGAACTCATTGCTCATTGTAGGCACCGAAACATACACTCATTCCTCTCCTTTGTTCACAATCATCTTGATTCTTTTTGTATCCGGTTCGTAATAGAAGGAAGACACATTTTGGTTCGCCTAGAGAATCCGTTTGTGCTAACGGGATTATCCATTGTTGTTATATCCTGAGAGATAGACGTTCATGATTTCTCAAGCACCGTGGAGAGGACGAATCTGCCTTAAGGAAACTGTGTCCAACACATGCCTCAACATTTTTCTTGTGTTTTCGAGTCTTCATATTCAAAGGATTTACGATATCTTTTTCTTATATTTTATGTTTTCTTGTTATGATTAACATAATAATTGTTTGTCTCTAATAGCAGTACATCTATTACACAACAATTACCACGTTAATAATTATTATAATCCGGGTTTTTTTTAATAAAAATGTAACGATTTCTCTACGGTTTATAATCTCTTTTTTGCAAATATGAAAGGTCTATTTTAAATTTGAATAACCATAAACTTTTTCATTTGCACCCGCTTAGTCTTCTCGTAATCTCGTTGTCTATTATTCTATTCACACACCTTTAAAAACCAATACTAGTTTCGATCTTACTATTTTTAAAAGAAAATATTAACCACAAATAACAAATTAGAAAGGTTTGGAATATGTTATAATCTAAAAGCTTTTTAACTAGCGACGTGTATGTTGGTTTTCTTATTTCTAAATGTTTGTGATACTTTATACTGTGTATTACTTGTGCGTATATTGGGCTTGGTACCAAACCAATTTAAATTTAAATTCGTGACTCATTTTGATAGTTACTATAACCTCGTGTGTATACGATATTACTAATGTTATAATCAAATTAGAAATAAAATTGAAATGAGAAAGATGAGAAGAAAGGAAATCGAATTTTAGATGCACCTACAAAAATAGATACAACACTTTTTAAATTTTTAATTATTATTTAAAATGTGTTGCTAAGATTACTTCTCACTCATCTCATTTTGTTTTCTATTCTCATTAGACCTCTCTCATTTTGCTATTACTAAAGACTATGTTTTAAAAAAATTGGTCTAATTGAAAGATTTATAAGAAAAATTATGGACACTAAAAATATAAAACTTATGTCAAGGTTTGATTCCAATTTATTTATGAAATTTTTACTTACAATAAAATGTATCGACCTCTCAAAATCTAACTCATTTTATTCCAAGAAAAAAAGCTCATAAGTATTTGAGTATTTGATTTTTTTTAACAATTTGAAGTCTTAGCCAATTTTAATCAAATTTGAAATTTAAATTTGATTTTTACCAATCGTTATCACATGTAAGATTTCCTATTGCTCAAATTTAACAAAAAAGAATATAAAAATATAATACTTCTATTATACAAAAGATTTTTTTTTTGAACGACGGTGATTTTATTTTTATTATATAAAAGATTTTTTTTGGCACACCCTAAAAATATCGCATCGGAAAGGTAATCGGAATATGACTTAATAGCATAAGGAACGCAAGATATAAATAACGACATCTATATGAGTCGTTTTAAGAGTACATCATTTGAAATAATAAGTTTTCAACAAAACATGTTCCATAGTTTCACGACAAAAATAAAGGATAGTTTAAATACAATCAAATGATTTATGATCATGCAGGAAGATTGCCTCATTAATTAATTGATTGACTCATTTTAAGAAACAATGGAAAAATTAAAATCATTATAACCTACGAATTAATAATAGCAAACGAAACTGATATGTACACTCAGTCAAACGAAATTGATTGCCTAATTAATTAATTGATTGACTCATTGGTGGGGCCATTAATCTCTCATAATTTTCATTGACTAGGGTTTGGTAAATCCCCTATAAATAGGAATCACAATTGCATAGAAAAATACACAGAAACATAAACACTTAGAAGCTGCCACCGGGAATCGCTGCCGAAAACGAGGTCGTTGTCATGAATTTCCGCCGCTATGGCGGGTACACGAGGTCGCTATTGGAAAACGAGTTTTGAAAATATAAAAAAGGGTTTAATTTGACCTGTTTTTCGACCAGAACCGGTTGAACCTTGGGTAGAACCGGGTTTCAAAACATTATGTTTGATCTCCAAACCAGAAAAAGAGTTTGATCAAGGAGGAGTCTACACCTCAAATGTCGTGTACCAAGAAGTTTTACACGACGAGTAACGTGTGATGTTAGATTTTATCTCGTAATGATGTAATGTTTCACTTTCAATTTAACTGTCTTGTTTGATACAAGTTAAGAATTTCTTGCATTTTACGAGTGTTTGCAATTTCATTTATGTTAAGAATTTCTTGCATTCAAGTATAAAGCCACAACATTATCAATATTGCATATCGTTAATTATCGGCCGCAAGAGATTTTCCGTGCATACACGGGTATTCGTCTAGTTATTTAAAATGTGTTACTAAGATTACTTCTCACTCATCTCATTTTATTTTCTATTCTCATTAGACCTCTCTCATTTTGCTATTACTAAAGGCTATGTTTAAAAAAATTGGTCTAATTGAAAGATTTATAAGAAAAATTATGGACACTAAAAATATAAAACTTATGTCAAGGTTTGATTCCAATTTATTTATGAAATTTTTACTTACAATAAAATGTATCGACCTCTCAAAATCTAACTCATTTTATTCCAAGAAAAAAAGCTCATAAGTATTTGAGTATTTGATTTTTTTTAACAATTTGAAGTCTTAGCCAATTTTAATCAAATTTGAAATTTAAAATGTTTTTTACAATCGTTATCTACATGTCAAAACCTAAGATTTTCCTTTTGCTCATTATTTGACAAAAAAGAATATAAAAATATAATACTTCTATTATACAAAAGATTTTTTTTTGAACGACGGTGATTTTATTTTTATTATATAAAAGATTTTTTTTGGCACACCCTAAAAATATCGCATCGGAAAGGTAATCGGAATATGACTTAATAGCATAAGGAACGCAAGATATAAAGAACGACATCTATATGAGTCGTTTTAAGAGTACATCATTTGAAATAATAAGTTTTCAACAAAACATGTTCCATAGTTTCACGACAAAAATAAAGGATAGTTTAAATACAATCAAATGATTTATGATCATGCAGGAATTATTTAATGCGACGCAACCTCAACCGGGTGACTCTAACACGAGATCATAGTTTTGAATAAGTATAGGTGTGGATCACAAGATTTTCGAGCGTGTGACTATTCTAACAATTACAATAGCATAAGAAAAGTATTACGATTGCACTAAGTTCATGACACCGAAGCCTTAACGCTATTACAAATTGTTGCCCCGGTAGGTGTCCATCTCAAGACACCTAGAGTTCCCCAAATGGAATGCGCCCGCTGACCATGTAGGAACAGAACTTAGACTGGGGTGTCATCCCCAAAATAGATCTATCCACAACATTTGTTCTTACACAAAGTAATTAACGGTTCATGATGGTGGGGCCAATAATGGGATAACGGGTAACTTAGGCTAATTCGTAAAAGTATAAAGTACTTATGTCCTAACCGCGACCTAATTAATGGTTCATAATGGTGGGGCCAATTATCACTGTTAAGAGTTAACAAGGGAATCATTGGTTTCGCAAGGTATACGTTAGAAATACGTGAGCCTATTCGGGGCACACGCGTTAAACACGAAGAGTATATTTTACTTCACGATAAATATTTAAATAGTCGTTATTTACCATTACTTGTATAACTAAGCTTAACGAACTTTTAAATAATAAACTAAGGGATTAAATTAGACAAAAACCGAACCCAAGGGTTCCCCCAGTATGGTATGCCCCTTATGGCTTCTAGAATAGGTTTTTTGGGTTCTAATTTAGAGATAAGGAAAGTGTATCATGATAAGGATTGAATTAGAGGTTATATTGTTCTACAAGAACTGTTACACCCCCAAATTCTGGTAGCAGCGGAATGGTAACAATGGGGTGCTACGTTAAAGTACAACAAACAAGATATAGGAAACGACCTCAAATAGACGTTTTAAATAAGAAACATTTGATGCATTATAAAATATCAAAGTTTTCACATTAGGTCCCACATATTAAAAGTGTCATAAACCTTCAACATACACTTGTAACACAAAAGCTTCACGATTTCAAAAGATGACATAAGTTTTTAAAAGTTAAATAAAGCATCGAATTTAAAGAAAACACAGAATTCATCTTCATGATATCCCCGCAGCTCCCCTCTAGAAATTACACCTTAGGACCTGAAATTAAATATTTTGACTACATGTTTTAGTCAAATATAATTATGATTCGATAATATAATCATAATTATGAAGTAGGTAATTAACTTGAAATTACTATTGAACTCAAGAGTTTGTGTTCATAATTACTTTAGTTAGTATAATTATGTTTACTTGTTAAGACATATTATAAAGTCCTTGAACTAATCAATGACTCATAACATAAAGAATATAGTAATTATGTCTTCTTGTTAAGACATTAACATGAGGTCCTTGATTTATTCAAAGACTTATAATGTATACTTGACATGTTCGGTTTTTTTGTAAACACATAAACATAGAATTCTTGAACTGTTCTGTTTTCTTGTAAACACATGAACATAGAGTTCTTTATTATTCAAGAAATATACATTATAGCATGCACTTAGTTTTAAAATACTTTGTATTCAATTTGGCTCGACCCAATTGATGAGTATTTGATCCAAAAGAGAATTAAGTTATCTAGGAAATCTGATGGAGTCTCACAATTCCAATATTCATAGAATACCACATTATTATGGTATGTCTAATGTGTTGAAACAAACTGTATCCATATTGTTTGATTCTGATAACTTAAATGACTCTACCTCCAAAATGATCAAGGTCAGAATTTTGCGTGTGTCATAGAGACACTCAATATAGTTTCAACCTAGAAGGTATTCAAGATATTATCTATTTACGGATTGGGATGAATCCCATTATGTCTTGATTAAAGTTCTGAAATTTGTTAAAATCTTATTAAGCATATTATTAACAAGCTAGAGATGAGAACTGTAAAATGTATTTTGTTGTCCCAATTAAGAACAATTCGTTGTTGCTTAAATACTTGGTATTTAAAGAATTATCTCTACTTACAAAAGTAAATGGGAGTATCTATAGATCTTGAAGATATTCAAGAACAAAGTACATAACCTTCTGAATTCACTTGCTGATGTTATACTAAGGTTAAACATGAAAATGTCAAACCATAATATAATGTAACTCTCATTCATAAATCCGTAAGGATGCCTCATCAATGGAGTGATATTTTTTTATATCAATGCTGAGGAATATAAGTTAAAGGGTCTTATTAAACCTGCTAACTAATAAGATGAATTATCACAAGGGATTAACGAACTTTTAAATAATAAACCAAGGGATTAAATTAGACAAAAACCGAACCCACCCTAGACCTCATAATTCATTCATGTACAATACCAAAAGATCCCTAAAATCTTCCTTGTTCTCCTCTCCCCCTTTACCGAAATCGAACCAACACCCTCTAAGGGTTTTAGGTTCTTCTTTTCTCTTCACCGAATTCGAATAAACCCTCAAGGGGTATTTGATTTTCTTGTTCTCCTTGTTGACGTTTCAATATCCACGTGTAGGTGTTTGTTTTGGTACTCCCTTGCTCGACGATTACACAAACCCAATTAGGGTTTCGGTTTTGTGATTTTCGGTTCAACCGAATTAGGATAAAACACTAATTAGGGTTTTGACGATTTCGGTCCAAGTTTAAAGGGCGTTTGGTTTTCGATTGCAAAAGCTCACAAGGGTGCGTTTGGTAATTGGTTTAACACTTGGTGTTTGATACGTGAAGATTAGACTAGCAATCGACTCAAACTTGGTTGACGTGTTTGTGTGAGCAACCGTAGAGGTGGTAATTTAATCACTCGTTTCATGATCAAGATATGGCGTAAGTTTATTGATTTTTATCATTAAACAAAATGTTAGTAAATTACTTGCTAAAACTAGATTCATTCCGTTGCGTACTCGTAGCTAATTGGTTGCCTAGTTCATTAAATTCAACATAAGAAACTCGCATGTAAAAATATAAATGATGGTCACATATCGTGTTGAAAGTAAAAGACCGATCGAGGCACCAACGTTATGAAAGTTCCCAGTGTTATAAAAAGGACAAAACACCACCATGTTCGTTGTATCATATACATGTGACAAAATCGGATATTTTCACACTCTTGGTATGATTAGCAAAAATACAAGTTTTATTTAGTTGTAAGTAAAGTTTTAAGCTATATGTAAAACGTGCTGCCAATCTGTTCTACTAGAGAAATGTAACACAAAGTCGACTACTATGAAAGAAAGAGAGTAATATCTGACACTTTTTGCATGCAAAATTTTAACTTCAAGATATAAATAACAAAAACAAAACAAACATCAAGTGTATATAAAATATGATTAAATCCAAAAACATGAAACAAAAACATTATGGAACTACGAGTTATGTTGTTTAATTATTATAAGTTCATGCCGAAATGATATGGTCCAAAAAACATTTGCATATGGTTTCACAATTAGAAGTAACTTAACCTTTTCGCCCATATCTTATGGTCTTGATACCTTCTTTTGTCGGCCTTCAATATATGTCGGACTATTTTGTTATTATTCACATACTTTTTGGTTGGTTTAATTATATTAAACACACATACTTAACATCTTATTAAGACAAAACCATTAATATTCGACACCTGTCTTAGCAAATAAGTGTAACATTTCATCTTTTACGAAAAATATATGATGACAAAGCCGTCATTTTATCGTGTAGTATGTGTGTACATAAAGTTATGATTAGGTTGAAAATTAAATATGAAGATTTAAGGATCTTGTTTAAATTATCAACTTGTAATAATGCATGCTTAAACAAAAACACAAATCCATGCTCAATATTTGTCGCTTACTCACATATGCATGTGCACAAATATTTATAAAAGATGTAATTAACTCATTCGGATTTATGTGTATATTTGATGCTTTCGATTATTCATGATTTCAAAAGAATAAAAGATAGATCAATAGTTCTGGCACACTTGGTTTGGTATCTCTATTTTGAGATCTTGTAATCTATAATCATCTCTTGATTGTGTAAGTTATAATTTCCATTAGATATAAGTGTTGCAGGGCCGTCTTTAGAGGAGTGCAAGAGGTGTGATGGTACAGGGCCATCGCTTTATGAGAGCTACCGAATTTCATGCACTTCTATTATATATATACACGATATGAGACTCGAGTTTAATTAGTTCATACACTACTCATACATATGTATATTATATATGTTTTTGACCTCTTTGTGGTAATGACACGGGGCCACTAAAATCCACGAGACAACCCTGAACTATTGTATATGTATTTCACTAAATCATATCAAATTTCACTTAATTATAACAAGTTGTATTATTTCATAAAATTATAATCCAAGGTGTGTGATAAAACTTTATGATGTGATCTTCTAAATTAAAATGGATGGTCAAGATTGCACATCTTTATCTTAATTTTTGATGGGACTCACATTGTAATTTTTGGTGAAAAATAAGATGTGCTCGAGTACAAATTTTACAATAATTTCTTAGTAAATTCAAAATTTTCCAAATAATTATACTCGGCACCATCTTATAAACCCTCAAAAGTTGAGGGGAGCAATAATATGTTCCATTATGCTAGAATACATCATTTTGTCCCCGAACGGTTAATCAATTGGTATCCAAAATATCAAGGGATTAACATTTTGGATAAGGGGAGAAAATGTGATTAACCTGGAATCAATGTATATTAACAGAAGTAATCAATTAAAATGGACTCAATGTACTCCACACTTAGCATGCACTACGAATACGATGCACATGTTAAGGGGGAGCTTTTAGTGATAATGAAAAACTCTCAAAGTGTAAATCTTTTTGATATTTATATCAAACACTTTGATTGAATTTTTCAATGATTTTGGTTTGTAATGGTGATGGAATACCCTAAAAGTCCGACCATGTACTTAATTTTATGGAGTTATAAGGTGGTTAGGTATAGGTATTCAAATCCCATGATCCAGCCAGAACCGGAGGGATCTACCCAGGGATATCCACTAGTTAGTGTAGAAGTCCTTAGGTATGATTAAAAAGGAGAAAAAGTGAGAATCGGGAATAATGCCGACTGAGATGGAGCTAACACTGGAACAAACCCAACAAGGTGTTAGTTATGAAGTCTCGGTAAGCATTGAAGGGGTTGAAGAATGAAAAAGAAATGTAAGGATAAAGGGTGAAAAGAAAGAAGCCCTCCATACACTTAGGCAGAAACCAGGTCAATACATAAACTATCAGAAACACTAAATTGTTGTCTGACATTGAAGATAGTCATGGACCCATTGACGCTATGCACAACCCTCCCCAGCCACTCAAGGTCTCTTAACAGACTCTTGTTTCATTTCTCACGAAGATTACACGCATTTCTATCGACTTTCTCACTCTGAGTTAGTCGATATTGAAAAGGTGGCAGTCAGCTCCAGCCTCCGATCACTAAAAACAAAGTGCACTATTGAGTCTAGAACCAAAAGAGATCATCCATAAATCTCATTAGGACACTTGTTAAATTATGCTTGCTTAGTCACACATTGTGAATAACAAGATATACATTAAGAGTCCTACGCATTATCCTTGTGATTTTTCCAGAACATCTGAGTGATATAATTCACAATGAAGATGGAAATCCTGCTTGAGTCAATATCAAACAAGCTCGTGGTAGGTGACTTGTGTGATTCTTATGAATCAAACTTGTGACAACTGGAAAGCAACAATGGTACGATTCTTATGAATCAAACTTGTTCCAGGTTATGGATCGACGATTAATGAATTTTTGAATTGCTTAAAACTCTCGATGTGTCACAAAACCACTTTAGCAAGTGACACGTCGATTGATTTTCAAATCAATTTTCTTATTCAATCGGTGAGATAGTAACTCACTAGTTTACTCTTATTGTGATGTCTGCTTTGAGACATCCCGGTAATGAGAACATGCTGAGTTTGATTAATCTAATACATATGTGTTAGAAAGATTATATACTTCAGTTGGAAATCACGTCAATGAGATTCTTCTCAAATTGAATCTACCTGATCACAGGTCGATCCTCACGGATTCGAAGGTTACTCTAACCAAACATGGGCGAATGACAAAGCCATGTTCATCCCCCCACTTTATTGCTAACTGTTTTATTTCAAGAATATATAAAGATGGACATAGAGGTACCTGATCCCAGCTGACTCACAGATTCATAGCCACATGCTCATACCCGACCGACAAATATAAAGACATCATAAAAGCTCAAGTACATGTTTCAAGACTTCCGCTACTTTGATACCATACGTCCTTCTCAAAGCGATGAAGTGTTAAAGTTAAAGAACTTTGAGAAAAATGCAAAATTACAGCTTTCAAGTTATCAAATCAAGAATGGTATGAGCATGTCGGTCCAAAAATCACAAGTTCACATGATGGCAAAGTTTACAAGATGGCAAAACGAGATTATACTTGGTTGATGATCTCAAGTTGCTCAAGATCACATTTTTCACAAACAAGTTAAGATAAAGGAACAAGCTCGAGCCTAAAGTCAAAGATCACTACAACAATTCACAAGTTTAAGATTGAAGTTAAAGACTACGAGCTCAAGACTAAAGTCAAAGCATAGTATGCTAAGTTTAATTTTTTGTAAATTAGAGTGACCTCCCTTAGGGAGAGATTGTTAGGAACAAGAAAAGTCTCGGTCACTTCTAATATTAACTAGTCAAAGCTCGTAGTTAGTCAATAAGCTAATATTGTAACACCCCCATTTTTTGACATATAGCAGCGGAAGCTAATCTGGGGTATTACTTCATGGATCAACAGACATAATCATAGAAAATGACTCAAAAGAGACGTTTTTGAAAATTTAGTTATCATTCAATATCATATTAGAGTTTTACAAAGGAGGTCCCAAAATCTAGAAACATAAAGTTTGAATGATAACAGTTTAGCCATCTTCAAGTCTGTGCCACTCTGCACCATAGGTTGCTAAATTACCCGAGATAAACATGTTAAAATGGTTAACACAAAGTTTGAGTGAAATTCATAGGTTTTTAGTTATAATAGTTGAGTACAAGTTTAATAGTGGGTTACGTTGTTATACACCTATAAGTGTAATAATTGCAATGAGTATAATTATTATGGAAAACAGTATTATTGTGGAAAACATTATTATTATGGAAAACAATATTATTGTGGAAAATAATATTATTGCCCTAAGCTCATGAATCACATATTTAAACTTAATAAAACCAGGAGCCTCTATTCGAAGACATACTGGGAGCTACTACCCAAAGAGATACCAGGAGCTACTACCCAAAGAGATACTGGGAGCTACTACCCAAAGAGATACTGGGAGCTATTACCCAAAGAGATACTGGGATGTCTTATGGGAAAATGGAGGTAACTTAGGCAATAATATATCAGGATAGCATATAGTTGGAAAAACACTTATATTCATAGTTTATAGCATGAATCCCCTAAGGGATTTAGAAAACATATAAAGATGGGACTATTCACAGTGATGGAACCATATCATATATCAAAATCATTTGTGTTTAATTTGTATAAAAGATCTCATCCAAAGGATTTGAGAACAGCATCCAGACATTGCAATGTATTCTACCTCTGTTGTTGAGATGGACGTGCTTCTTTGCATCTTTTGGTGACCAGCTAAACCAAACTCTATCTCTATGAAAAATGAGCATTCCCGACGTACTTCTTCTCGAATCCTGACATCCCGCATGATCCGCATCTGCATAAGCTGTTAGTGACATAGCATTGTCCTTTAGATACCAAAGACCCATGTTAATGGTTCCTTTTAGGTACCGAAAGATACATTTGATTGCTTCAAGGTGCTTTTTGGTAGGCTTAGCCTGATATCTAGTACACATGCACACAGCGAATACAAGGTTTGGTCTATGGCTTGTTAAGGTTATTAGGGAGCCAACCATCCTCCTAAAACTACGAGTTTGCGTCAACTGGAATCTCCATGTGATCCTCGTCCAGTTTCAATCGATCCACCATTGTTTATTGACAGGGTCAGAGAGATCCATTCCATATTTCTTTAAGGTTTCGAGAGCATATTTTGCTTGGTTAATAAAGATGCCTCTAGGACTTTGAGAAACTTGTAGTCCTAAGAAAAATGATATTTGTCCCATCATTGGACCTCTGAAAAATTTGGAAGCTCATTCTTTGAAAATATGTGACGCATTATGATCTGTTGAGGCAAAAAAAAATTTTGGGGGGGGGGGAAATGTCATCTAGTATATATTTGAACAATGTAAGAATATGTTTGCTTGATTTGGTGTGAATATAACGGTGGATCATGGCACCCTTGAAGAAATTGTTGGCCAAAAGGAACTTTGATAGTGTGTCATACCACACCCTTGGTGCCTGCTTTAGCCCATAAGAGCCTTCTTCAGACGAATAATGTGAGTAGGATTATCATGGTCTTCAAATCTATCAGTTCTGACTGACAATGGACTTCTTCTTGAAGATCACCATTCAGGAAAAGCAGTTTTGACATCCCATCTGGGAGATGATCATATTCTGTTTGCAGCATTGGCAATGAAATATTCTAATGGCCTTTATCCATGCAACTGGGAGCAAACGTTCTTCCAAATTAATTACCTTCCTACTGACGATATCCCTTTGCAAACTAACTGAGCTTTGTTTTTCAGTTACATCACCACTATTCATCACAGCTCACTTTGTAGATCATGAGAGCGGATAACCATAACATAGATTGGGCGAGGTACTAATTCTCATACTTTAAGTCTATAAAATTCGTAAATTTCATCTTGCATGGCTTGAAACCAACAGTCTTTTATCACGGCCATTTTAAAGTTCTTAGGTTCGACTTTGGACAGTTCAGTATGGAAACAGCACCACAAAGCATCAGATGCTAACTGTTTTTTGGTAGATACAGGATAAGAGGGATTGCCAACGATGTTATCAAGAGGGTGATCTTTGGTCTATCTTCTGAGATGATCTGGTGGTTGAGTAACTTGGTTGGGTTCAGCTAAACTAACATCCCCTGATGTTGACTGTGCAGAACTAGGTTCTCCTGCAACAGGGTTAACTGGGGGATGAAGGTCAGCTTGAGTAATTGAGGTGTCTTTGATAGTTGGTCCAGCTGCAACACCTTGAGGAAAGACTAGAGGATGCACTTGTGAGGATGACAGTGAATGACTTGAAGAAGGTGCATCTTAAGCAATCGTTGTAGAAACAGATGTATTTGTAGAAACAATTGGAGCGTTAACAATAGTAGCCGTAGGGACTGGTTCACTATCTGTAGATTGATCAAAGTATTCATCAAACATCGGTTGGAATAAAATCTCCAGATCTTTATCTGTCGGTGGAATGTATGTAGTTGCAGGGACATGCGATGGGGCCAGCCCTGAATTGATTTGTCCAGGGGTCATAATGATATGCTCGGGTCCTGAACTGATACGTACAGGAGCCATTGTCTAATGCATCTCATCGAATGTGACGTGAATTGTTTCCATTAATTGATGAGTTCTCTTGTTGTAGATTCTATATCCCTTCCTACTAGGAGCATACCCAACGAAAATCCCAATGTCAGCTTTGGCTTGAAATTTTCCTAGATCTTCGCTATCATTTGTAGGATAGCACAGAGCACCAAATACTCGGAGAAATGTAAGATCAGGCTTCTTATCATGTACAAGCTCATAAGGGGTTTTGTTGTGACGAGTATGAATTAGGGATCGGTTCTGGGCGTAACAAGCAGTAGCTACAGCTTCTACCCATAGAAACATCTGTGCTTTTGAGAATATCAGCATTGTACGTGCTGCTTCCATAAGTGTACGATTTCGTCTTTCGACAATGCCGTTTTGTTGAGGAGTTCTCGGAACAGACTTTTGATTAAATATGCCCACACCTTCATAGTATTTAGACATAACTTAGTTGACGAATTCTGTTCCATTATCTGTTCAGATGTATCTGACTGTTTTGTTGAGACCAACCTGTATTTGCTTAAGAAAGTTGATGACAAAATCTGGAGTTTCATCCTTTGATCTCAAAAACTTTACCCATGTGAATCTTGAATAGTCATCAACAATGACTAAAATGTATTTCTTCCCATTAATAACTCTGGGACTTTATTGACCACACTGATCCATGTGGTAAGGATATGAAGCATATTCAATATTTGTGTTTTCAGATTTTGGTTTGTGGGAGAACTTCTTGCTTTTTCCAAGTTGACAGGCTGAGCAAAGATGATCTTTTTCAAACTTCAATCTTAGTAGAACTCTAACCAGATCTTTTCGAGCAAGATCATTGATTGTGCCGAAGTTTAAATGGTTTAAACGACGATGCCACAACCATGATTTGGACTTGGAAGCTTTGGACAACAAGCATATTGGAGAAGACTTCATCATATCATCAATCGATATCGTGTACAAATTGGTGCGATGACTACCTTTAAGTAAGTCTGCACCATTAATATCACGAACAAAGCAAGAATGCTTTCTTAAAGCAACTTCAAGATCAGAATCACAAAATTGTCCTACAAAGAATAGATTGTGTCCAAGTCCCTCCACGTAGTATACTCTGGAGATCACATTGTCACCAATAACATAATCTCCATAACCTATGATAGCTTCGAAGTGATCATTCCCGAATCTGACTGCCCCGATGAACTTTTCCACAAAGTTCTTGAGCTTTGAACAATTCCCCGTCATATATTTTGAACAGCCTGAGTCCAGATACCAAAGGATGACCTGTATGACCTGCATTTGAAAACAGTCGAGTGTGGAGATTTTGGAATTTCAGTTCCCCAATTTTTATTGGGTCTAGGTGGTTAGTGTTATGAAGAACATGCACGAAAGCTTAGTTAAAGGGCACAGTTCGCCTAAGGCAAATTTCTTTCCTGTGGGTCTCCATTGATAACCACAATTAAGTTTTCCTAAGGCGACTTTCTTTCCTGTGGATCTCCATTGATAACCAACATTAGCAAATAGTTTGCCTGTTGCTTTCCAAACCTGTTTGGTCTTGTTCACACTGTTATCAAACAGTTTGCCTTTTGGTTTCCAGATCTGCTTCCCTTTTTTCAAGGACAATTTTAACCAGTGGGGGTAGCATTCACAGAATTCAAGTTTTTAAAACACACATTTTCATGACTTGAGAGTTTAAACATTTGTACAAGTTTTGCACTCAGATTCAGATTCGAATTAATTTACAACACGACTTAGAGCTAATGCTAGAATTCAACCCGATCTCACTTTTGTCCTTACCTGATATTTGTCTAGGGTGGTCTTCTACTTTATTATTATTATTAGTTTAGCAGGCAGGATCCTATTTTTTCTTTGTATGGCTTCTAGGCTTTGATCCGCTTGGCTTACGTGGGAAGTTTGATTATCTGTAGAATGGAATCACAGGGGACATTAGCTCGGTTGAACTTTCTAGTACCGCTTACGTGTTTTGTGTGTTACTAGATGAGGTTCTGTGTTTATCATTAAAGTTACTTGCTTTTTCCTTAGTTACAGGGGTAGAGGGTGCCGTGTTATCTCTGTCATTGAAACTTTTTTGGGAAAGTGCCAATCAATGATTTAGCAATTCCTGAGTAGCTTAGTGTATATGACAAGCTAGTTAAAGCAGTATCCAGTGGTTTACCTATCTCGTTCTTCTACATATCTCCTAACTATTTCTAACAACTCTCCTTAAGATGGTTTGATATAGGTTAAAACGAGCATCCTATGTTCTTAGGGATGGCGGGTGGGTTTAAATCAATGGCATACATGCCAGGACGCAGAACTTTTGGTTTTGACAGATCATCTGTGGAGCTTTCAAATTGCCTTCTAATTGAGCCTTTTGATCCGCAATTTGTGTTAACATGGAAGATGGCTGTTCATTTGTACTTGCTCGCGAGATCTTAATAGGGAACTCAAACATTCCTTGTAATGCTTACTAACCTTTTAATTTCTGCTCTGAAAACGTTTAATTTTGTTCAAGATGATTCAGTGACATCATTGAGCATTATAAGATCACAAGTTTTGTATTCACATCAGAGCCTTGAACTTCTGTCTACTAATACGTTGTGCTTTTTCTGAATCTGATGTGCGAGATTCTTGATCTTAAAGAATGAGTTAAAATCAGGAGCTTCTGTGATGTTTGTGATTTGTTTTTATCAAAACGTTGTTGAGATGGTGATACTTTAATTGAAATTTTAGGTATTCCCTTTCAAGTTTTTGAATATGTTTTAACTCATTATGACCTCTAGACATCTCGCTTCAAGATCTAGTTACACGTGATTTTTCCACATTCTTAACAAACAGTTGATTCGGGGGGGGGGGGACCCAAAAAAAAAAAATTCAATTAGCAATCAGATTCTCATTTTCAATGAGTAGGTTTTTCTTTACAATTTCAGCGCATTGCTTGTCTACAGTATTTGGTCCACATTCGTTATTCATTTGATCAAAAATTTCTCCATTACTAACTCTTTAAGAGGGCCGTTGAACTACCTGCAATGTGTTCGTTAAGCGTTTTGAAAAACTGGTATTACTTCTGTGAGGTAAACATCTTTTTGTTTGCTCAAAAACCTCTTTCAATTCTGTAACCAAACCTGTTGGGGTGATTCTCTTTTTACAAGTTTTGTCAAATTCCGTAAAAAGTTATGTGAGTACATAAAGATTAATCTTCACTTGACTTTTAGTTGGAAGAACTCTAGGGACAAGCTTGACAGGAGTATTGGGTGGATACACTATCAATGCTGAAAGTGGTTTTGGAACTGAGGTCTCAGCCTTTTTCCTGTCATTTTCATCTATGGACCAAAATATCTGTTCTGGGGTCAGATTTCTTTGTGGAGCAAAGGTTGCAAGAAGGTTCTCCTTCGAGTAATCTGGGGGGGCAATCCTAACTTTATTTTCCACACATAGAGGGCTTTTCATTTTCTCCATCATTCTTTTCCTAGTTATCTCAGCTATCTCTAGGGTGTCCTCTGAGTCATGCACAACAACAGGTGCATGATTGGTCCTGACTATTTCATTACCATTATAGAGGGCAGACTGAACTTGCTTTGCACGGGTAAGACATAAGGGATTTTTGTAGCCTATTGCCACCTTATTCTTTTCATCATAAAAAGGTTTTGGTCTACATAACATGTGTACCGTTTGAACAGACTGATCTTGTTTGAATAATCTATCCTCAACCTTGTCTTTTAGCCTTTTTATGTCTAAAAACTCTTCAAGGAATTTGTCTTCTTTTTGTTTAAAATCCTTTTTCAAAATGGTCGCTTCTTCCCTCAACGTCTTATGATGGTTAAGGGTAGAACAAAGTTGCAATTGTGCCGAATGAAGTTTATATTTTAAAGAAGTTTCTTTTCTATTTCGGTCAGAGATAATTATTCTCATTTGTTCATCAATCTTTCGTTCTTTATCAGTTAATTCAAACTTAGCCCGTTGTTCATACACCCCGACCAGTTCCTTATATTCGCAATTTCAAAAGTCACTGAGTCATTACTACTTTATCCTGCTTATTTATGTCCATACTTTTGGACACATGTTCATGCATATCAATCTATAATCGACACATTGCATCATTTCGAACAGAAGATACTATACTTTGTACAAATTGACATACTTTGGACACCCTGTTCATGCATTTCATCGAGAATTGACATCAATGCATCATTTCGTACAGAAGATACATTACTTTGTACAACATGTTCTTCGTTGTCTTCCACATACTGATCATACGGAATAATATTACTATCACTCGTATAGTCAGCATCAGAGTCAACAACGTAGTTGTGTTGTACATCGTTTTGCATCTCGTGTACTTCATGATACTCATCCATATGATCTACAAAGGTATCATGAACATGGTCTGTGTGGTGGGAGCCTCATCAACATTAGAGTCGAATGCATCGCATTGATCAGCTTCAAAGACATGGTCCACATTGAGTGCCAAATCATCCACATCGTCATCAAAATTGGTGACCTGTTCTCCTGCAAGAAACAACAACTGCTCTTCATCCAGTACAGCACCATTCTCATGAGCATTCATAAGCAGCATCTTGTCTTTGAAGTAGTCTGAATCCTGAGGACGCTTTGGTTGTGGACATTCTCGTGCTATGTGCCCGATTCCTTTGCAGTTGTAGCACATAATGGGTTTAGCTTGACCAGGATTCACATTGCCATCTCTGTTCTGACCTCCAGCATTCCTAGCTTCAACATTTCCTCTTGCATTGTTCCTCTGAAATGGTCTTCCTTGATTATTCGCATTGTATCTACCTCGAACATCCTGAACAACAACTCTGCCGTCTTGAACTGTAGCATTGTTCCTTGCGTTTGAGGAAGTTCTGAGTTGATTGTTCATTTGAGGAAGATGTGCTTTGAATGATTGATTGAGGAGGGCAAGTGTGTTGGTTAGGCTTTCAATCAAGTTATCCGTTGAAGTGCTTCCTGTGTCCATTTGACAGTTATCAACAAGTGATGGTTGATTTGAGAATTGTGGAGACTCAGATGATTGTGTTGGATATTGCTGAACTGAGGCATTAGACACTAGTGCCAAAGGATCATTAGTTGGTTGAATGAACCTTTCCATCATCATTCTGTTCTCATTAGCATGCACCTCATTTTGCTTCAAGTAAGCATACAACTGATCAAAGTTAGACTCCTTCAAACCTCTGTTGAGTTTTACTTCAGTTATGAATCTGCTCCATTCAGGTAACATGTTGTTCATAAATTTAGAGTTAAGCTGCATTCTGTACATGGTCATCTTGATGTTTCTTATGTCGTTAATGAGCTTCGAAAACCTAACATAGTAAACATGCATGGTCTCTCCTTTGATTTGACGGAAGCGTTCAAATTCATCATATAATTATGATTCCATGTCATCCTTTGTTAACTCAGAACCTTCCAGAATCATCTTCACATTGTCCCAAATGTCTTTGGCGTCAATAGTTAGTATTGTTCGTTGATGAGTGTGTAGGTAGTCTTTTGGTATACCTTGAAGAGATATTGTAGCACGACATGTCAAGCTTTTATACTGTCCTTTTGTTCAGCTGAAAGGTCGATAAAGACTTTAGCACATTTTGGACCTAGATGAAGTGCACCCTCACCTCCTTCAGTAAGGGTATCTCTCATTGTTCCCATTTGAAATGGTCCTTCAGTATTGAATTTCATTATATTTCTCCTATTATCTTTTCCCAGACATCTCAGAAGTTTCTGTTGTTGCCATGATTCAAAAGTTTGTTATATCAAGCATTGCGTGGGCGGTATTGGAACCGCATACTGGATATCTTCTGACATCTTAGACATCTTGATGTATTGGTTATGAATGCAATTAATGTTCACGAGATTTTACAAGTCTAAGATTTAGACCGATAAGAAGTTTACCGGGATTTTACAAAATCAATAGAAAAACCGTAAATGAATAATTGTTTGTTGTTTCGGTTTGTTTGATGTTTGATTAGTCTGATTAAGTACTTGGTTGTGGTATTTGGTTTGTTGATTTGTTTGAAATTTGGCGCAGTTGGATTATGAAAAAAAAAATTACCCTTATTACCAAAATCTAATTTGTGTAAAATAAGCTAAAAGGGCTAAAGAAAAAAAAAATAATTTTCTTAATTTTTCCGCAAAAAGTGTCGCCTAAAAAGTGTCGACACGATAAATTTTACCCTATTACCAAAATTTGAATTTGATGTAAAAATAAGTTAAAAAGACTATAAAAAAATATTACAAAATACTTGATTTTTTTTTAATCAAACCGCCTCCTATATTTTAATCAAACACCTCAATCAAGCAAACCGCCGCTTAACTTAGTAACTCGTCGGCTTTAAAATAATCAAACCGCTGGCTATTGGTTTGAACAAACCGCACGGCATAAAATATTAAGCAAAACCGCTGCTTAATTCTTTCCAATTAATTGCTGTGTCTAGCACGACTCGCGTCTAATTTAAAATGAACTCGATCGTGTAAATCTTTACTCGTCGCCTAAGGTTTATAACTCGCCGCAGCCCAAGATTTTAACTCTATCCGCCGCTATGTGGCAACTCGCCGTGAGTTTTAAATTTAGGCAGAGTAAGGTTTGTATTTGCTCAATATAATATTCAAATCGCCACAACAAATTGTTCAAACGTCGCCACATAAAGGCAACTCGCCACTTAATAGGCAAAACCGCCTGTTAATATTAAAATAATTATCGGCAATCGCCTTTGACACAGTACCTCGCTGTGTACCTTTTTCCTTAAAAAATGGATCTTGTCCCTTTACTTGTGCAACTTAGCCGTGAAGAACAATAATAAATTAAGCAAACCTCCAGAAGACATTTGGACGAATTAAGCAATATAAAGCCATATGATATTTCTATGCCACGAATTAAGCTACATACATAACAATATTAAGTGTGTATATGACGATTAAACACATCCTTAACTCTTATATCTTTGTAAATCCTTCCACTATGGAGACAACTCTCTCAACGAGAAACACAAATAAATGTTCGAATTCTTCTAAGCTTTATAATCGAGCTAGGAGCTTGTAAATCATTGTTATGGCAACAATAATCTGTTTAACATGACGAGCAAGAGAAAAACCAAGAAGTATACCAACAAATTAAGCCCGAATTACCTTTTGAGCCGTGGGCTTTTCTAAGCCAAAATAAGGACGAATTAGAGCTTATATAACCATAAGAATCAACCACGAATCCACTTAGGCTCTGGTACTAATTGTAGGATCGTTTAATTTCATATCAAGGGTGAATGATTCTTGTGATTGGGCTAGTTTCTTGGAGGAGTTGAAACACATGAGAGGATTTTCTAGTGAGAATGAAAATGTGTTTAATAGGAAAAGTGAAAACTGAATAGCTTGCATCTTCCACAAGTGGAAGAGGCTTATATAGTTTTTACAAAATACCGGGTATTAGAACCCGGCTTAAAACCGAAAGACATACGATTAACTATTAAACTACGAACTATTATAAACAATAAATATACGGGGTGACCGAGTCTTTTACTCATATCTAACATATACCATCTTCTAATTTTTTTATTCGTAAACCTAAGAAAAAATTTAGTTCCCCCATCATACTCATTTCAAACTCATCGTGCATGATCTTGGCGAAATCATCACACAACTCTTGACAAGTTGAGCCGAATATAATGTCGTCGACATATATTTGGATGATAATGAGATTGGAGTTTTTCTTTTTAGTAAAGAGTGTGTTATCTACCATTCCCATGGTGTAATCATGTTTAATAAGAAAGGCTTTCAATCTATCATACCAAGCTTTAGGAGCTTGTTTAAGTCTTAGGTTTTGCGAAGTTAGTGAATCCCAAAGGTTGTTCCACGTAAACCGTTAAGGAATGAACTCTTTACATCCATTTGAAATAATATTAAGTCTAGAGCGCATGCATAAGCTAATAATATTCTTATGGATTCTAATCTAGCTGCGGGTGCATAAGTTTCATCATAATTAATTCCTTCTTGTTGATTATAACATTGGGCAACTAACCTAGCTTTATTTCTAGATACTACTCCATTTTCGTCGAGCTTATTCCTATATACCCATTTAGTTCTAATAATGGTCACATCCATAGGATTAGGGACTAATTCCCAAACATCATTTGATATAAATTGGTTTAATTCTTCTTGCATGGCCATTACCCAACTTTCATCTTTTAAAGCTTCATTTATATTTTTAGGTTCTATTGTTGAAAGAAAGTAAAAGAAATTACTCTTGTCTTGAGCTTGTGATCTTAGAGTTCTTTGATTTAAATTACCAATAACATTATCTAGTGGATGACTTTTAGATTCCTTAATGTTTATGATCTCATTGTTTTCCAAAGATTTATCTTCGAGATTATTGCTTAAGGGTTTTGTTTTATTAACCTCAATAGATTCTTCTTCGACTAAATCATCATCCTCCAATGGTGATGTTTTAGGGGGGAGGAGTTTCATCGAATGTCACATTTAATGATTCTTCTACTTTCATTGTTTGTTTGTTAAGAATTATGTAAGCTTTTCTATTTTGCGAATATCCTAGGAATACACCTTCGTAAGACTTTGGGTCAAACTTGGTGAGGTAATCTTTTGTATTAAGAATGAAGCATTTGCTTCTAAATACTTTGAAATAATTAAGGTTTGGTTTTCTACCTCTTAACAACTCGTATGGAGTTTTTCCTAAAATATGTTTGATGGAAATCCTATTGATTATATAGGTTGATGTATCGACCGCGTTACACCAAAAAAATTTTGGAATGGATTGTTCATTTAACATAGTCCTACTCATTTCTTGTATAGTGTGATTCTTTCTTTTTACTACCCCATTTGATTGTGTAGTACGAGAAGCGGAGAAATTGTGAGAAATCCCATTAAAGTCACAATATTTTCCAAATTGTACTTCATTATCAAATTCCAGACCATGATCCGTTCTAATTGATACTATGGAACATCCTAATTTATTTTGAATCATTTTACTAAATATTTCGAATTCTTCGAAAGCTTCGGTTTTATTTCCTCAAAATCTAGTCCATGTATATCGAGAATAGTCATCTATAATTACTAAGGTATAACGATTTCCCCCATAGCTTCGTATGGCGGAAGGGCCAAATAAGTCCATGTGTAATAATTCTAAGCATCTATTCGTTGATACCATATTTTTGGCTTTGTGACTAGCATGAGCTTGCTTTCTAATTTTGCAAGCATCACAAAAATGTCGATTAAATTTAAGCTTAGGTAGATTTCTAACCAATTCCTTAGACGCTAGAGATTGAATTAATTGCATGTTTGTGTGACATAATCTCCTATGCCATAAGGTAGAGTTTTAATCTAAGGTTGTAAGACATATTTTATCTTCTGGTTTATTTCCTAGTTTCATTACATATAAACCCCTTTTCTAATTCCTCTACCTATGACTTTTTCGTCTTTGATTATTTCGCTATCGTGTTCGGTAAATATTACTTTGCACTTATTATCATATATTTGACCAATACTAAGCAAGTTGAATTTTAGATTATCTACGTGCTTAACATTTTCAATAATTAGAGAGTCATGAGAAATCATACATTTGCCTATGATGTTACCACGCAAATTACTTTCACAGATAACGTTACCTCCGTTGTATGCTTGGTATGTAGAAAATAGCCTCCGGTTCCTCGTCATGTATTTTGAGCATCCACTATCTTTAATCCATTCGTCGGGCTCCAAATTAATTCCTAAGCATACCTCGTTAGACGCTTGAGCTATAAGACAAGTTTCATCTTTGTTCTTTTCTTCCTCATCTTCGCCACTATCACCCCACGCTCCTCTAATGAAAGCTCTTTGATTATTGTTTCTTGACGACTTTGGACACTCTCCGATGAGATGGTTTGAATCTCCACATCTAAAGCATTTTCTTTCACTTTTACCATTTTTGTCGTCTCTACTTCTTTGCAATGATTTTCTTTTATCTCGTGGTTGTCTTACAAATCTTCCTCGTCTTTTGAAGAATTTCTTGAATTCTCTTACGGCCATGGCGTATTCTTCGTCTTCACTTTCAGAGGTCGAGCTATCATCATCACTAGATTCCTTTTTAGCCTTCAACGCAAGAGATCTACTTTGTTCTCTTTTGTCTTTGACCATTTCAGAATCTTTCTTAATTATCACTTCATAAACTTTCAAGTTTCCAATAAGTTCGTCAAGTGATAATGATGTCAAATCTTTCGACTCTTCAATAGCCGTAACCTTTGCGCGCCATTTAGGATGAAGTGCCCTAAGAAATTTCCTAACATAGTTCTTGCTAGAAAAACCTTCATCAAGTGCTTTTAGACTAGTAATAATAGTTAATAGTATTATAATCTAGCAAAGCCGTTATCAATCGATTCCTCTCCGAATCGCGAGTAAATGATTTTCATAATGTTTGAACAAGAAGGTCTATTTTATTATCTTGACTTGACTATTACCGTTGGTGAGTGATTAAAAAAGTATCCCAAATTCTTTTAATAGTTTTACACATGAAAATTCTTTCGTATCTTTGCGTGGCAAATACATTATAGGTTACCATTTTAGCTTCATTATTTTTCTTCAACAAGTGTCTTTTAAGATCATCATTTGTAATCGACAAATTACAATTTCATCCTATATTTAGTTTCGCAATTATTTTGAATGGAAGGTAAACCACCATATGATAATAATCATCCAAAGATCTAGATCTTTGATTTCATATAAGTTTCGAATCTATTTTTCTAATAAATAAATCCATCACTTTCAAATAGTGGTGGTCTTTGCATAGATTGCCCTTCTAAATATTTTTCCGATTCCATAGATCGATTCAAGTTTTAAAATACAGTTTATTTTAAAAATCTTGTTTAATATGGCTCTGATACCAATTGTGGGAAACTAGAAGGGGGGTTGAATAGTTTAACGATTTTTAATTTAATGTATAGTTTATTTACAAAAACTTAGATTTAACTTTATGTGAATTCAAGATGTGAACAATATGAACAATATAACTAAATAAACAAGATATGAAATATATATGCAAGATAAGAGAAAAGAGTTAGAAAGATCAAACCACAACACAAGGATTTATAGTGGTTCGGTAACGAAGGGCCTTCGCCCTACTCCACTTCCCGAGCACCAAACTCAAGAGATTTCTTCACTATGTCAACAAGCTTCCTTTAGAAGGAGAAAACCGTACACAACTAAGCTTACACCGATTTTCGACACTAAGCCAAATGTCGAGTTCTAATCCTAGCTAGAACCAGTTTATCACAACTTTTGTATTTTGAGGAATAAAATACTAACTGCACTACTTCACAACTTTACTTTACTTCACAACTTCACTACACTTCACCTAGACACTAACAAGATCTCCCGATCTATCTAAACTCTTGATGATCACCACGATCTAACTAACATTCATATGATCACAACAATCTAACTACTATACACACCTTTCATAATATACACAAATGATTTGCAAGATATAACACTATTGTAACTATGTTACAAGAACACACTAAACTATAATACTTCTTCACTTGATGGTAGAAATTATTCTTCTCTTGCACTTGAGGATCAAAACTTAGATCACTTAGAAACAAAGCTTATGATTTAATGATCAAATGAATGAAAGGAAAGTATAAACTAATTTAGAACAGAAAGAATGTGTGTGTAAGAGGTAAGAAAATCAGTGGGGAACAGTCCAGTATTTATTGGCAAAGCTGAAGAGCTTTTTCTCTAGCATGTCCCCTTTGCTCCATGGTCGGCCCCCTTATCACTAAGGGGGGTGCCCTTATATTTAAGGGGGGCGCCTAGGCCAAGACGCTCCTTTTTTTGTCTTTTCCAAGAGAGGTGTTTTATGGAACATTTCTAGCCGTTTTTAGGTAGAAAATTTGAATTCAAAATATTTATTTTAAATAATATTTATTTCTTTTAAATGTAGAAAATATTTTGTAGAAGTTATAAAAATATTTGTAATATTTTATAAAAAAAATGTGAGGTTGAATAAAAATTCTTTTGATCATAAAATGCATTAAGCATTTATTTATTTATACCTTTAAGTGATTAAAATTTTGAAATGAAAATTTACTATTAATTACTTGTTTACATTTAATTTTACATTGAGCGTTTTTACATTTTGTGATTATCAAAACGTAGAGAGGACGAAAATTATTTATAATGTTTTTAGGCATTATTTCTATCAACATTATGTGTATAAGTTAATGACGAGGTTTCTGATTTCTTAAGTCTCAATATGTGGGTTTTCTAATTTGCAATTTCATGAAATTTTTGTAGATTTCGTTGTAGGACAAGGCTTGGGCTCAGGCTCTGAAAGAGTAGGTGAGTTCAAAATGGATGTTTCGCCGACAAAATTGATTTTCTTTTTCATGTAATGTGTTGATCAAGGTTGCAAAAATCGCTAGGCGCTAGCTGGGCGGCCGGGTAACGCCTAGCGATTAATCGGTTAGGCGGGGATTAATCGGATTGGATTTTTTATATATAAAATTATAAAATTTTGAAAATATATGCCTGATTTTCCCCATTTAGCCGATTTTGTCTGATTTGTCCGATTAATCCCCGATGTGGCCGATTTCTATCCGTAACCGAGTTGACCGATTTAGCCGATTTTTATCCGATTTGGCCGATTTATGCCCGATTTGGCCGATTTTTATCCGATTAATCGGTATGTTGACCGATTTTTAACCAAAACGATTAATAAGGCCGATTAGTGAAAATCAAGGCGGTTAATCCCCGCCTAGCCCCTAGGCGCCGATTAATCGGCCGCCTAGGCCGATTTTTGCAACACTGGTGTTGATATTGTTATTGTATTTTTATCTTTTGGTTATGGCTCGGTGATGTGTTGCTTTAGGCAGGAATTCGTTATTAAATATTTGTTATTTCACATACGCAGGATAAATTGACAACGAGAGCTTACTTGAGATAATAATTACATACCCCGTCGGCAAACTTCTCCCTTTCTAATAAGCAGTTGGGTTAAACGGTTTATTTCTTTATTTTATTGTCATTTGCTTTTGTGTTTTGTTCTTCTAGAGATAATGACACCGATAAGATACTTGAAACAACGCTTATATAGCTCATGAGCAAAGCTCTCCCTTTCTAATAAGCATTTCCTTGACTCTTATATGTGGTCATGGGTTTTGGTTGTGTACATTTATTATAAACTGTATTTTTAAGCGCTTTATAGTATCCTTTAAAGTTTCATATGTGGTTATAATTTACGAATTTATGTGATTAAGTTGACGTTGTTTTCTTGTCTTTAAAATTAAGTGTTTTGTGTGCGTATAAATTTTTGTTATGAATGCTTATTTTATAAAGTGCCGGTTATTTACGTTTAGGAACTTTGTAATAATCTAATAGGCTAGTCGGATAAACGGGCTTGAGCATTTAAGCTAACATTATATACGTTTCACGCCTAGCCTATCACAAAGCTCAAATCCGGCTTTTTTCTCTTCTAAACCCCACCGTCCTATCTTAGCGTATCTTAGCGTAGATATAAACACCCCTCTCCGCAAAAGGAAAAAATGTGTGGTTGTATATGTTTTTCCTTTCTCATCATTTGTATCTCTCTCTAATATACTTATGGCGAAATACATTTTACGTCTCACCATCTCTTTCTCTTCTATCTTCTTCTAGCTTATTGCCTTGTGCTTATTGAGTTACTTACTGTGGTGTAGTTAGTGATTATAACAATTGCAATTGTGTACATATCAAACTCACTTTGTACATTCATGTATGCAAAATGCGGATTTTTGGAAAATGCTCGTAAGGTGTTCGATGAAATTCCTGAGAGAAATATTATCACTTGGAGTGTTTCGATTTCTGGGTATTATCAGTTTGGTTGTTTTGAAGAGGGGTTTCGTTTGTTTTGTGAAATGGGGAAGGTTTTACGTCCGAATGAGTTTGCGTACGCAAGTGTGTTGAGTTGTTGTGGTTTGGAAGATGGGAGGCAAGTGCATGCACATCGATGAAGACATGTTTTGATGGGTTTACGTATGTGGGGAATGCGTTGGTTAAGATGTATGCGAGTGGTGAGGGTGTGCGTGAGGCGTGGAGGGTGTTTGAGTGTTTAAAGTTTCGGAATATTGTGACGTGGAATTCGATGGTTGCGGCGTTTCAGAGTAGAGGGAAGTGGGAGGATGGTTTGAGGTTGTTTACGTTGATGAGACGTGAATGGGAGATTGGATTTGACCATGCAACTCTTCTTAGTGTCTTATCGTCGTTGTTGATGGTTAAAGATAATGGTAGTGATGTGATAAGTTTATGTCTCAATTATTGTTCTCAACTACACTGCCTTGCTATTAAAACACGGTTTATTTCAGAAATAGGCGTTATAACCGCATTAGCAAAGGCTTATGCTGATCTTGATGCGGAAATGTCTGACCTTTACAGGCTATTCATCGAAACATTTGGTATGAGAGATATTGTTTCATGGACTGCATTTATAATGATATTTGCTGAACATGACCCTGAAGAGTCACTTTTGATGTTCTCTAAGTTATTTCAAGAGGGTTTTAGCCCAGACCGTCATACATATTCCATAGTGTTAAAAGCTTGTGCTGATCTAGTGACCGACCGACACACGTTGGCTATCCATTCTCAGATACTCAAATACGGTTTTGAAAATGATATTGTGCTTGCAAATGCATTGATTCATGCGTATGGAAGATCTGGTTCAGTTCTTGAATATAGTAAAGTTTTTGACTTGATGCTTATTAAAGATATAGTCTCTTGGAATTCAATGATAAAGATTTACGGGCTACATGGTCAACCCAAGGAAGCATTAAAATGCTTTGATGAAATGAATATACATCCTGATTCCACTACCTTTGTAGCTCTCCTGTCAGCGTGTAGCCACACGGGTATGGTTAAAGAACGGACCAAATTATTTGAAACCATGTCTAAAACTTATGGGATTGCTCCTCAACTCGATCACTATGCATGTATGGTTGACATTTTTGGAAGATCTGGTCAAACCTTAGAAACTCAAAAGCTTATAAATGAAATGCCAATCGAACCTGATTCTGTAATATGGAGTGCCATGCTTGGAGCATGTAGAAAATACGGTGATACCAAGTTAGCAGAATTTGCTGCCAAAAAGTTACAAGAATTGGACCCGAATAATTCCCTTGGTTATTACAAATGTCTAATATAATGTGCTTAAATGGTACTTTTAATGAAGTTGTAGATATAAGGAAGCAAATGAAAGGGCTGGGTGTTAAGAAGGGCCCTGGTTTGAGTTGGACTGAAGTTGGGAAATGGTTTCATGAGTTTGGTTCAGGTGGGGTCCACCACCCGCAAATAAAGACCATATGTGGGTGAGCTAGAAGAGTTAGTTAAAGAACTAAAAGGGTTAGGTTATGTGGCGGAAACTAATTTGGCAATGCGGGATATAGAAGAGGAAGATAAGAATAAGGAACTAAGTTACCATAGTGAGAAGCTTGCTTTTGTTTTTGCATTAAAGCATGCTGAATCTAAGTCGTCTAGACGTGCTATTAGAATCGTGAAGAACATACGTATATGTGTTGACTGCCATAACTTTATGAAATTCGCAAGTGACTTGACAGGAAGGGAGATTATTGTGAGAGATTCAAATAGGTTTCATCATTTTAGAAATAGATTATGTTCATGTGATCACTATTGGTAACTACTAGGCTTGAGATGCATGTGCACAAATGGTCTGTCCCGTAAAACCTTCAAGATCTTCCAAGTCCTTGTAGAACTACAACCGCTATTGTAGAACTACAAGCATACTGTCATTGAAGTCTGAACCAAGTTGGTAAAGAAATATGTTAACATGGTTATCACATAAAGGTGGCAAAGGGTGCAAGATCGTGAGACATGGTTATCACGTACGGCGCGTCGGCGTTGTACAGTTTGGAAAACAGGTAGATTTGGCAAGACCGTGAGACAGGCAGGTAGGATAAGAGGTGCGGGTTGAGAAGATCCTTTTCATAATACATGTTGAGTCGGGCTTGTTGGTTCGGCTTGACTTATTATATATCCTTGTAGCTAGATCTTATGATTAATCCATTAGCCGGCTATTGGTCAATAAAAATGGGAAAAAAAATACGATACCCAATTATCGGTTCTCCGGTGAACGATGGTAAAATAAATGCAGGAAGTATTAAAATTGTCACATCGATTACTAGGTAACTGTTGGTCCTCCTCCGGTATTTGAATATACAATGTGCAGTGTTAGCACAGGATTAAGATTGTGTTTGTTTTTTTTAACAAGGTCTGACTAACCGTTGACTTTAACATTTAAATCTTTGAGTAATTTAGCGTATTTACTCAAGTCAGTTTCTATGTCTTTTTGGAGTTGATACCAAAATTTATTGAACATAGAAATCTTAGATTTCGAGGTTTTTTCACTTTGATCTTTACTAAGTCCAAAGTAAGATAGAAGTTTGGAAACTCCTAACCAATTTCTTCCATCAATCTGATTGATATTGTTGGTTGAGTTTACTACGTTAGCAACGCTAGGGTTAGCAGTACTGAAAACGTATTTTCTGGAAGTTGGATCAATTCCTTCGTCTAATTTTTTGAAGTTTAGGATTTTTCCTTTCTTGTATATGTGCGGGTAGGGCACAGTTAAAGATTTTGAACAACTCATCCGTGAAGGATTTTATGTAGATCTTCTTTTAGAGAATCTATATTTTGAGACATTATTCTCATACTTTTACTTATGTTTGAAGAGGATGCTTCTCCAATGTGGGGTTTATTTTTTCTAACTTGTGTTGACGGTTTTTGACCAATCACTTTTTTATTTTTAGCAATGTCGATTGCCCAAGTTTCATCAATAGGTTTTATTGTAGCAAATTTGCTACCTTCAACACTACCTATTTCGGTAAAGAGGTCATCGATTTTGATATACTCTTTTTTTTGTAGTCTATGCTGTGATGACTGGATGTCAAAGCATATGCGACTAGGTAGGTGATGCTAAACACCTTGTTGCCTGGTTTCATAAGATCTGATATTTCAAACTCATGTACAAAGGCAAGGGTTTGATCTAGGTCTTTAGTATCTAAACTTAATCCATATTGAGGAAAAACAGTAAACATGAATCTAGAATAAGCAAGATTTCCTCTTGCAATTCCAACTATACAATCCTTTCTGGACTCAATTCTATTATCTAGGAGAGCCATTTTTATAGGAGTGTCGATGCCACTTCTAAATTCTGATTTAATTAAAATTTTAACTGCTCCTAAATGGACGCAACTTATTTTATTTTTGATGTCAGAATTTATTTTTGATAAGCTTTTATTTATTTCATCCTTAGTGATTAAGGGTAAGTAAACAGCTCCTGTGGTTTTCTTTAGAATTAACAAAATAATAAATTTCGTTTTTTCGTCTTAACAAAGAATTTAAGAATCCACATGTCTTAGGGATTTTAAAAGCTTGTTCTTTATTTAACAAAAGTTTCTGTTTTGAAATTTTGTTTAGATGGTCTTGTTTTATCATAAGACTAACATCAAAACCATGTCGAGATTCTGAAAAGGTGATTTGATGGTTTTCATCATCTTCTTGAGAAGAATGATCAGGACTATTTGTTATAGAGCTCATTGTTCAAGGCTCTGATACCAATAAGTTTGCGGACACTGCAGATGCAGGATTTATAAAAATAAAGGAATCATGAAGTCCTTTATCAGCAACAAAAACAAGAAGAAAATTATTCATTCTTGCATTATATTTGCAGGGCTGCAGCCCTTTGTCTAAAAGTTTTTAGACGTTCTTGCAAACAAGCTTTTGTTTGTTTTTGATGGCTAATAACTCTCGCTATAGTCATGGGATGTTCATACCCCTTTTTTTTAATGCTAGATTTATATCTATCGTTAAGTCTAAGAATAGATTGATCAATGTCAGAAATGTATTCTTTTATTTCAACAATTTCCTGTTGTAAATTTTTATAAAGATTTTTTAGATGAGTTGGATTAGTCATAAAATTTATTTTGTAAAAAGGATCTTAAAATTTGATCTTCTTTTATGTTTTATAAGAAAAGGATGTTATGAAAATATCCGAGGAATTTTTACTCTATATGAATAATTTAAATCATTGTACCTCATAATGGCGTTTGATAGAATAAAAGCCAGCCTGTCTTTAGATGCTTTTTGTGTCTTTTCCCCCACGGCCATCTGCCTTTTTGGTACTTGTCGACGATTAATTGCATCAGACTCTGTCACGATTATTATAAGAAATGCTGCTGATATGATGAGAAACATTGATTTTATTCAAGATAGAGTTCCTCAAATGAGGATACTCAGAATATTTTACATAATACCCTTTTCAGGGTTTCTACTCACAATACATTTTGAAAACAATAATTACAATGATAGTTGTAGGTTTTTAGGCCTGTTTTTCTTATGCCTTCAACTCTATGAGGAGGTCTTCTTTTATAATCACCAAAAGGTGAAAACTTAACTCTCGTTACTTTTGGATCATGGTTAAGTTTTGTTCCATTATTAAAGAAAGAATCTCTTTAATAAAGAAAAGCAGCATTATTGGATTGCTTTTGTCGTGTTTTTCTTTGTGGAGGACCCATAGGCACATGGTACCTAATCCTTTGATGACTTTTCGTCTTCGGTGGTGGGGCCATTTTTGTTTGAATTATTGTCTTCACAGAAATGACAATAATAATCTTCAAACAGTTGATTCAAGTGTCGGCAAAGGCTTTGTCGAGTTGTACTGCTTGTTTGTATGGTGTTCTTCATGAATTTCTCACCAAATTGTGAGATTGTTTGAACGTCTTTTTCGTTGGTGTTTGAAAAACTCCAGCTAGTAATTATGCAATTGTTATCAACATAATTGGCTTTTTTCTTCATAATCCTTAAATGCTATAGATAGGGGATGAAAAGACGTAAATACCCTTGTGGTTAAAGAACTTAACATTCGTTTGTGGGCCTGGGTTAAGTGAGGGACTAACTACGGAAAACGTTTCACACTTAAGGTCGGACGGTGCAACTTTTTTGGTTAAGGGACGAGCGATGTTGGTCAACGCAAACCACAAGGACGAACGGTGTAGTTTACTCAATTTTAAATTATCCTATTTGTGTTACCAAACACAATATTTAGGGGAAATTAAAATGCAAATGCCCCCAATATACCCCAACCAAACGGCACCTAATGATATTTATGACTTAGGGTAGATGTTGTTTATTAGGTCTGCTTTAATTTTTCTTTCTGATGAGATTTAATTTTGGTTCTGCTCCTTTTCAAAAACCCAAGTTGTAAAGACTTTTTGTGACTTTATCGGTTGTAAAAATTTTTTCATGTAAGAAATCTTCAGGACAAGCTGCTCTTGCTTTGTTCCAAATTTGTCTGAACTCTTCGAATTTTATTGGTGGTTCGAAGGTGCTTTGGTCTTTTTTTCAGGGATCTTGAATCTTTGATCTCTGTGTTCTTCTTTGATTTTTTGAATATTTGGTCGGAGAAGAACTGATTTTTTGCTTACACCTTCTTGGTAGTAGAGTGCAAAGCTCATTCTTGCAACTTCTTCAGATTTGAATTTTTTGCAAGTAACTTTATCAGTTTCACAAAATTCTTTTGTGATTCCCCATTCTGTGTAAATGCCAGCGTGTGGCCCTTTATATATTACATAGTAATATATGGGATCTTGTTTGACTGCTTTGAGATAGTCTGGGATAAGTTCCTGCACATGATTGTTAGGAGATAAAATTGTCATTTTACTGCTACCTGCAGTAGAAGGACTAGAATGAACTAGTTTACTGGTTTTACTCAAAGAGCTAGGATCAGTATTATCCTTTGTTAGGCTTTTTAGGCCAACTCAGCGTTTATAAGATTTGTTGGTTCTTTACCTAAAGCCGTTTGCTTAGGAATAGCCTTTGTTTTTAAGCTTTCGCTTTCCGGTACATCGGTGACCGTTATGGTCTCTAGGAGACTTATTTTTTGCTCAATAGCCTGTAGCTCTATTGTGAGCATTTGTCTTTTTAATCTCAATTCTTTGAGACTTTCCATTTGCAATTGGGTTTATTACAAATTTTTCTTCTCTCCTCCTTTCTTTTTGTTGGTGAGTTTATTTTGTTGTGAAGAAACGTTGGCTGCAACGTTCTTTTTTATAGGGCTCGAGAGGAGCATTGATGTCATGGATGACGTCAATCATTTGTGAAATCACGGGTAAGGCAATCTGCCAGCACATTTTTATTTCCTGGTAAATGTTCAGTACTAAAAGAATAGTGACTAAACCAGGCTTGCCATCGTACAAGACGACCTTGTTTACTATCACCTGCAATGTTAGTACGTAGGAAATAAGTAAAGTTTTTGTTATCTGTCCGCACCAGAAAAGTTCTAGTGGTATGTAAGTCACTGACTTTTGAATGACTTTTTCAACTTGCAATAATTCTTTTTCATTGCTGTGGTAGTTCTTTTTCTGATGCTTTGAAAACTTCCAAAGTGTACTGCAAATTTTTCATCGTGGTTTGGGGGTTTTTGCTTTTAAATTCCTCCCCTATATCTTCTGACGCTAGTTTCAAGAATAGGAGAATCTTCGTTTGTGAAGAAAGATAAAGTTAGGAAAATAACATTATAATTTTTCTTAAGCTTTTTGATATAATCGGTATCGGAATGAGTCACAGTCCAGATAATATTTTTTTGAGTTTTCCTTGTATAGGTTGTCTCATTTTGCAAGCTTTTTCAATAATAAGTTTTGGTAGTTAAAATCTCCTAAAAAAACTTTGCAATTTGTTTCTGTTGTCTTCTAAAGATCTAAAAAATTGATGTAGATGTTCTGGAATATGTTTTTGAGCGTTCTATGAGTTCCTTGATCTATTTCTAGACCTAAAAAGTTAATTTTTGTTTTAAAAAGATTAGCTTTCTTTTTTGAAAGAATTATATCGTGTTTTGAAATGGTTTTTAAGACTTCAAGAACGTGTATATAATGTTTTTCTTCGTTGTCACTGAAAACTAAATGATGTCATTCACATAGAAGTAACAAAAATGATTCTATCTCCGAAGTGCATTTTGATGTGTCTTTGAAAGATAATTAGAGCTTGTTTAAGGCCAAACAGGAATACTTTCGCTTGAAATTGTCGGTAGGACAAGTAATGCAGAAGCAACTTGTGATTGTTCATCTGTGAAAACTTGCAGAATCAGATTTGCAATCGAAACTAGAGAAATGTTTTTCCTCTTAAGAAGAGTTAAAAAGTTCTTGCATAATTAGGGGGATTGTGAGAATCTCCAATAGTAGCTTCGGTAATCTTTTTAGTATTGACAAACCATTTCTTTCTTTCTCTCTTCTTTTATTCAGCCTTCATTTTCGACCAAAAGGCTGGTGACATATGGGAGAATTTTGTTGGATGATTAGCTTCATGTCATGAAGTTCGTTGATTATGTTTTTGTGAATTCAATCCTATCTTGTGGGAGAATAGCGTAATAGGTTTGATTAATGACCTGTTAGGTTAATACGTTTAATTGATGCTTAGCCATCCTTTAGTTTTTTGAGATCAATAGGATTTTAAGAGCATACTTTATCAAGAATTTCTTCGATGATTTTGTATTTGTTTATTTGTAAAAAGATGTTAATCTCCTTTTATGTTTTCCTGAGAAATGTTTGTTCCAGGAATTTGTTTGATTTTTGAATCTTTTTTCATAGTTTCAAGGAAATTTGGTTGTCCTTGACTAAAGGCCCTGGTGACCTTTTTTATTATTATCAGTTCATCGTTAAGATGAAAAGCAATTCTATCAATCCATTGAACAAAAGGTCCAAATAGTTGACAAAAGTTATTACCTAAAATTAGGTCAATACCAGAATCTTGTTGGTAAATTGTTGGTATGTTAAATTCGTATCTAGAAGTTTTGTTAGGAAATGTTCTACAAAAACTTGTTTAATTTTTATAGTATCACATGGCAATGGTAGCAACTGGCTTTCTTTGGTGAGTTTTCACCATTAAGTAATGTGGAAAAAATATCTACTGGCCAAGCAAAGAGGATGCTCCAAGTGTCAAATATAAACGTGGTAGTCTGTATTCTTTGAAGACTTGAATTTAAGGTTTCCATGATGTAATTGAGTTTGGATTTGTTACTATTGCTAACAGAATCCTCGGTGTTTTTGTGATGGGTGAACAACGTGTTGTTTGTTTTTCCCCCCCACTACCTAGTAATTGGGATAAGCTGACTTTATTCTGAAGATGTTTCAGAAAATTCATTATCAGATGATAAATTGTCAGTAACAATGATTTCTTCTTTTTTAAGACAGAAAACATCTTTTTCATCTTCATAGATATCTTCTATGGGTTCATATCCATGTAAAAATGCAATTCTACACATTTTTACTTTGGTTGGATATTGATTTTTCTTAGGGCACTCATTTGAATAGTGACCTTCTTCATTACAAGTCCAACACCTGCATTTTTTCTTTTCTTTTGCCTTTTGGGCAAGATTTTTCAGTGGATCGCTTTAGTTGGTTTCGAGTATTTTTTTTGGGGAAAAATCTTTTCCTTTTTTGCTTCCACGAAGTTCTATACTTCTTTTTGAATTTCTTTTTATAGAAACTCTTTTTGTTATCGTTTCTTATTCTGCCAATGTCTAGATTTTCCATATCGATAATATTTTCGCAACAACTCTTGCTAAGTGATTTAAGCTTTTTCTGCTTATATCTAGTATCGCAGATTTTTGTAATTTCTTTTTTTGCTAATCTTGTTGCGAAATGCAAACTTTTTTTTTGAGATGGACGTTTCTTCGTTTTTCCATTTTGATAGTTTGGTACTTATGATTGGATTTTATAAGATTAAGCTTCAATCATTGAAGATGTTACTTAATGAAATTTTGTATATATTTTTCTCATAGACACATGTGTATTCATCAAGACTACAAATATTTATGAGTTGAACTCTAGTTAGATTTCTCCTAGCTTGTTCTTGTTCTTTAATTATTTCTAAGTCTTTGTTACCATGGTAATTGATTCCTACAAACATAGTATATAAGATATCTCTATCACAGAGTCGAAAAAATCAATTCATGCACATCTTCGTTCCCATTGTGCTTGTATACAAGTCTTGGATTAGTGCCTTTGTTATTGGTAGCTTCGATTAGAGTTAAAACTGATTTGGCAGTTTGAAAATCGTCTTGATTGGTTTGTAAGATAAGGGATATTTCAGTATACCATTTTTCAAGTATTCTTTTTCTTTCGGTTAGGTCAGAAATACAATCAAGATTGAGTATGTTTATAGCTCCAGACGAAGAGCTGTTTTTATGTTGGGAACTCTTTTGCAGGCATTCTGAATTCATAGTTCTTAGAACTTTTCTTGAGGACTCTCCTTTTTTATATTTCTCGATTTTACTTAGTTTATTGTGAATGGTAGTTCTTCATCTGAGTGGACTAGTTTCAGTTCTCATTTTCATGATCCTGTTATTGTATTGGAAGAATGTTTTGGAAAGTATTTTTCAAAATCTTGAGGGTTTTCTTTGAACTGTTGTTTGCATTCATCATTGTTATAAGACAAGAGCTTTATTAGATGTTGGTCACAGTCATCTATGTTATTGAAAAAGAATTCTTCAAGATGAGAGGAAACACTCATTCTTTTGTTTTAAAGGTAAACATTTCTTGTTTTTCTTTTGGTGAATTGGGTATTTAGCGCTTGCTTATTTTTTTAAGCTTTTTTTCGTCTTTAGGTCTATGAAGATCTAAGTTGGGTGGTGAAAAACCTAGTTAAACTTTGTAGATGTTAGTAGTTTTAGGCTTTATAGCATATTTTTTAATTGACTTGAAAGAGTATTGTTTTGTCTTCATTTATTTCGTTTAATTCACTATATCGTCAGTGATGTACTGTTTTTGCAGAAGGCCTGTTAAATGACGTTTTTTATTGTTGAATTGTTATTCAAGTAAGTAATAATTGTTCGACTGACTTTGTTTTATTAAGGAGGTTAGGTACTTACAGTTTGAATGCTAGCCATTATTCCCAATAAACGCTCGGTTGAGTTGCGATCTGAATTTGGCTATAGTGCTCAGTTGTGAAATTGTGGAATTCGCTCTTGGTGTCTTGGTGGTTCTATAGTTGAAGTTTTCAGAGGTTTTATTTATAGATGCTTCGAGTCTGTCAGCTTTAGACATTTAAATCTTTGAGTAATTTTAGCGTATTTTATCTCAAGTATGTTTCTATGTCTGTTTTGGGAGTTGATACAAAATTTTTGAAATAGAACATCTAGATTTCGATGGTTTTTTACTTGATTTTACTCTAAGTCACAAAGTAAGATAGGAAGTTTGGGAAATCTTTAACCATTTCTACCAAACAATCTGATTGATATGTTGGTTGTGTTTATACGTTAGCATCACTGGATTGAGCTATGTGTACTGAAAACGTATTTTCTGGAAGTTGGATCAATTCCTTCGTCTAATTTTTTGAAGTTTAGGATTTTTCCTTTCTTGTATATGTGTGGGTAGGGCACAGTTAAAGATTTTGAACAACTCATCCGTGAAGGATTTTATGTAGATCTTTTTTTAGAGAGTCTATATTTTTTGACCTTATTTATATGTTTTACTTATATTTGAAGATGATGCTTCTCCAATGTGAGATGTTTCTCCTATGTGGAGTTTATTTCTTCTAACTTGAGTTGACGGTTTTTGACCAATCAATTTTTTATTTTTAGCAATGTCAATTGCCCAAGTTTCATCAATAGGTTTTATCGTAGGCAAATTTGATACCTTATAAACACTTCCTATTTCTGTAAAGAGGTCGCATCGATTTGATATCTCTCTTTCTTTTAGTAGTCTATGCTGTGATGTACGGATGTTCAAAGCATATGCGACTAGATATTGTTTGTATGTTAATGCTAAAAACTTGGTTGCCTGGTTTCATAAGGTCTGATCTTTCAACCTCATGTACAAGGCAAGGGTTTGATCTAGGTTTTAGTATCTAACTTCATCCTTATTGAGGATAAACAGTAAACATGAATTCGTAATATGCAAGATTTTTTTGAATTCTAAGGATCATAGTTCTTTCTGGACTTATTCTATTATGCTAGGAGAGCCATGTTTATAGGCGTGTCGAGGCACTCTTCTTAATTCTGATTTTTTAAAATTTTAAACTGCTCTAAATGGGTGCAACGTATTTTATTTTTGATGTAGAATTTATTTTTGAAGCTTTGTTGTATTTATTCTAGTGATTTAAGGGGTAAGTAAACAGGCTCCTGTGTTTCGGAAAATGTCACATGCATTTTTTTTTAGATTACCAAAATAATAATTTCGTTTTTTCGTCTTAACAAAGGAATTAAGAATCCAATGTCATAGGGATTGTAAAAGTTGTTCTTTATTTAACAAACAAGTTTCTATTTGAAATTTTGTTTTTGAAGATTTGTTTTTTCTTAAGACTAACATCATAACTTGTTCGAGTTCTGAAAGGTGATTTGATGGTTTTCAGCTCTTCTGCGAAGAAAGATCAGGACTATATATATAGAGATCATTGTTAAGCTTGTACAATAAATTCGCGCGGATACATTTTTAAATTATAAAAATTAAAGGAAATCTAAGTCATTTATCAACGAACAAATAAAGAAGGAAATTATTCCATTTTGTATTATATTTGCAGGGCTTACAGCCCTTTGTCTAAAAGTTTTTCGACGTTCTGCAAAAGCTTTTGTTGCTTTTTTATGGCTAATACAACTTCGCTATAGTAATTGGGTGTATCTTACCAATTTTTTCAATGCTAGATTTATTCTATCGTTAAGTCAAAAATTAGGATTGATCAATGTCAGGAAATGTTATTTTTTATTTTCAACTTTCCTGTTGTAATTTTTATTAATGATTTTTTTAGATGAGTGGATTAAGTCATAAAATTTATTTTGTAAATAATGATCTTAAATTTGTTTCTTTTATGTTTATAAGAAAAAGGATTGTTATGAAAATAATCGAGAAATGTTAAAACTATATGAATATTTTAAAATCATTGTACTCTTTTTTTAATGCGTTGATAGAATTAAAAGACAGCTGTCTTTAGATCTTTTTGTGTCTTTTCCCGCAGGCCATCTGCTTTTTGGTACTCCGTCGACGGTTAATGCTATCAGACTCTGTAACTGGATTTATATATTAAGAATATGCTGCTGTTATGATGTGAAAAATGTTGATTTATTAAGATAGAGTTCTCAAATGAAGATATCAGAATATTTTACATAAATACCATTTTCAAGGTTTTATCACAATACATTTTGAAAAACAATAATTAGATCAAGAGAGTTGTAGGTTTTTAGGCATGTTTATTTATGCCTTCAATCTCTATGAGGAGGTTCTTCTTTTTAATTAATCACCAAAGGTGAATAACTTAACCCTCGTTACTTTTGGATCATGGTTAAGTTTTGTTCCATTATTAAAAGGAAAGAATTCCTTTAATAAAGGAAAAGCCGCGATTAATGGATTGATTTTGTCGTGTTTTTCTTTGGTGGAGGACCATAGGCACATTGATTACCTAAATCCTTTGATGACTTTAGTCTTCGGTGGTGGGGCATTTTTGTTGAATTATTTGTCTACAGAAATGACATAATTTCTTCAAACAGTTGTTCATGTGTCGGCAAAGGCTTTGTCGAGTGTGTAGCTTGCATGTTTGTATGTGTTCTCATGAATATCTCATCCAATTTGTTGAAGATTGTTTGAAGTTTATTCGTTGGTGTTTGAAAATTCTACAGCTTAGTAATTATGCCTCAATTGTTATTCAAACATAATTGTTTTTTTTCATAATCCTTTAAATGTATAGATAGGGGATGAAAAGAACGTAAATACTTGTGTTAAAGAACTTAAAATTCGTGTGTGGGCTGGGTTAAGTGAGGACGCTAACTACCGGAAAACGTTTCAATCATTAAGGTCGGACGGTGCACTTTTTTGGTTAGGGCGAGCGATGTATTGGTCAAGCAAAACACAAGGAGATGGTGTAGTGAGAGTGAATCATTTTAAATTATCCTATTTGTGTTACCAAACACAATATTTAGGGGAAATTAAAATGCAAATGCCCCCAATATACCCCAACCAAACGGCACCTAATGATATTGTGATAGTATGCAAGTATGGTTAGACAATTTAACAAAGTGGATGAGATATGCTGAACTGTGCTTTCACTTGTTGATTGTACGTTTTTCATAATTGTTAAGACACTTTCAACCAAACATACCATGAAATCATATTTATAATTTGCACATGGCATGTAAATTACCCTCTTACATTTCATGAAAGAAGTGATTACCTGTTGACACTGATGGTTGTGTTTATATATGTATGATAATATATACATGGTTACAGTGGTCAGTTTTGGATAGTAAATGGACTTACTATATGATTATGTATAGACAGTAGATTGACGTGCTGTATGATCGTGCTAGTCAACCTTGTTATGTATATTCATGTCGAGCTGACAACGAGCTGAGATGAGCAGAAACTTGACTTAGCCGTGTTCCACTAAACTTAACAGTTTTTATGACAAATATTTGTCAGAAACCATGAACAAGTTTGATTTGAGAGCTGATATAGTTTGACTTGCACAAGTTAGAGTCGATTTTGAATTTAACGTGAAACTAGTTTCCTGTCTACGTATCAGACATGGTTCGAAAAGGTCGATTGAATTCTAGTTGAATCTTTATAAGCTTGAGCTTGATTATTATATGTCCGAGTTTGTTTTATGTACAGTCCAGCTTGAACTTGAACTCAGTTTAGTTATACACAAACGTGCTCGAATGACTTAAAAGTGCTAGGAGCAGTGAAGCCGTTCGCAAAAAGTGATGCCACATCAGCAAAATAGAGAACGGCACCAAAAACTAAACGGCACTACATTTGCTGGGGCATTGGTTGGCACCACAATTTCTGGTGCCGTTCTATTTTTTTATTTTTATTTTTATTTCACATATTATTTAAAATAAACATATTATAACTAAAGTTAAATTCATTAAAAAAAACATTACATTAAAAAAAAGACATAAATTAAAAGACATAATAAAAAAACATAAATTTAACGGCGCCGACTAGTTTGTTGGTGGATATGTCGCTCGGATTCGTGCCTTTTAGGCGTTGATGATAACGGCGTCTGCCGGATCCATCCCGCGGGTGTCGATTTGTAGCACTTTCATGTCCTTCGCAATCCTTTGAGAATGGATTAACATCCTTCGCTCTTTGCTCTTTTGCGCGGTCACCTCCATTTTTGCTTTGCGGTCTAACTCGTATTGTTCTTTCATGAATTCTTGATACATCAACGGGTTAGAACTGGAGCTAGCGGTCGAGTTAGAACCAGAACGTTGACTTTTAGCAATTCGTTGTAACCCGGGTGGCCGAGGCAACACATCATCTCCAAAATGCTCAGGCTCTTCGTCGGTAACACGAAAACGATACCTTCTTGCGTTTTTCGATTCGGGGTTTGTCCACTTGTGTTTGCCTTTCAAAAAAAGCCAAGCACTCTTATGCTTAAACTCAGTACCCACGTGAGTTTTGTACAAAATTTCCACCCTCGTTATCCAATCTTCATCGTTCTCCCCACTAAGTGCAAGCGTTTCCGCCACCAATTGATTAAACTTTTGAATGCTTGCATTCATTGGAGTCCACTTTCCCGTCAACATGTTCTTGGTACGCTCAATAAAACCGCGTCTCTTGGCTTCGGTATTGTACACGTCGAGTATTTTATACCAAAATGTATCTTTTTGTTGATCACAACCAGTTTTTGGATCCTCGGAAATTTGAATGAAACTTTTCGCCAAAAGCAACTCCTCGTTTTGGGTCCACAAGTTTCGAGCTCGTTTCTTGATTTCGACTTGTGATTCGGTAGCTTTGGTTTTTTTGGCCTTCGCCATCAAACGTGCGACACGGTTCGACTTCTTTGACGTCAGGGTTGGGATCGGGATCGGCTCCTCTTTGTTCTCGTCTTCGGTTTCATCGATTAAGTTAAAGGATTGGTGGTCGGATTGGTGGTCGGATGGTGGTTGGGAACTGGTGGATTGGTTTTGTTGTTGAGAATATTGGTTAAACCCCATTTGTTGTTGCATTTTTCATTGATTAAATAACGACAATTCGTCGGGATGAACACATGGGGTTTGGACATTGGGATAATAAGGCATTTTGTTATATGGAGGTTGAGTGGAGGAGCCCGGAAGAAAATTATGTGTTATAAAATATATTGGAAGTGTGTGTGAAATATGAAATAATAAGGAGATATTTATAGGATTTTTAAGGGGTAAAAATGAGATTTTTGAGGGTTTAAATTTCAAAAATCCGCTCCCCCTAGCGGATATATTTAGATTTTTTTTTGAGAATGGCGTGTTCTGGTATGAACGGCGCCAGACTCAACGACGCCAAAGCCGGAGTCGAGCGCCGTTCTAAAACCCGGCTCCGTTCTTTGGCTCAACCGCTCCCCTTGCTTTAAGAGTTTAATTTATTTGATTATACTCAAATTTCATTTGATACGACGTCGTATCCATATGGGTTTAGTATGCCATTTTTCGGAGCCCAAAAAATATTATCTTGGGCTCTCAATTTGGGCCGGCCCATTTAACTTTTTTTTTTTAAATTAGGTTAAAAATTCCTCGAGCCAAAATAGGAATTTTTTTTTACAAAAGTATTGACTTATTCAAATAAAAAAATACTCGCGACATGAGGCCCAACACATAAGCTCATATAAAAAAAAAAAACTATTAAACATGAGACCGTAAAAATAAACCCAATATAAAAAAAAATTTGCTCGGCATAAAATAGGAAAAAAATTACAAAAATACCGATTTAATCAGATACAAAAAATACTCGCGACATGAGGCCCAACACATAAGTTTTTTTTAAAGTAGGCAATATAAATTTTTTTTTGCTCGGCCCAAAATAGTTTTTTTTTACAAAAGTACTAATTCATTCAGATAAAAAAATACTCACGACATGAGACCCAACACATAAGCCCATATAAAAAAACAAACTATTAAACATGAGACCGAAAAAATAAACCTAATATATAAAAAAAAATTGTTCGGCACAATTTTTTTTTTACAAAAGTACTGATTTAATCAGATAAAAAATACCCGCGACATGAGGCCCATATAAAAAAAACTATTAAACATGAGGCCCAACCACAACTTGCGGACTATTTTGCTTGATAAAAAAAAACCAGAAAAAAAACCTAAAAAAAAATAATTGTCGACACCAACTAAAAAAACAACCCCCCCGCCTCGCACCAACGAAAACATACCCGCTCCGCAGCAACGCGCGAGTACTTTTGCTTGTTGTCATAAATGTAAATGTTAATGACAAACCTAATCTTAGTACCAAACAACTATAAATGGCTAAACAAACATTGCGTAGCTCGAAGCAATCAGCTAAATACTACTCCCTCCGTCCCTAAATAAGTGTCCACTATTGACTTTTAGAGTCTTTTTCCATCAACTTTGACCTTAAATTATTTTGTTTATGTTATATAATACTTAATGAAAACTATATCAATGAAAATACATTTAAAACCCAATCAATTCATATATTTTGCATCAAGTATTATATAACACAAAAAGAAATAATTAAGGTCAAAGTTGTGAAAGTTTGACTTCAAAAGTCAATAGTGGACACTTATTTAGGGACGGAGGGAGTATGTAAGTTCACCATATGCTACTTTAAATAGATGCTACAAGTTTTAAGTAAGATTTAATCACCACTTGCATCAAATAGTACGGAGTAATTGTTACTCCATCTAAATACTAGTTTTAATGCTCGTGCACGCACAAGATTTAGACATAAAAAATGAATTAAGTAATAATTTCGTTATTTCGATTTTAAGTAGATTGTATGTTTTTTAAGAACATCTAATGATTATATGTTTGATTATGTTATATTTTACTTTGCTCTGTGTAAATTAATATAAACCTACTTCAATTCTTGCGGTTTGAATTTCAAACTATTTTCTCTCAATATTTTTATTCAGAATAGTCATATCTTAATTATTAATCAAAAAATCAATTACATCAATCCGTGCACACACGTAATTTGGGCAGACAGTATAACCGGTAATAATATTTGAATAATTTTGTTTTGAAGTTAAATATTGTGACAATTCATAAATTCATGATTTTGTAATGCTTAATATTTTTTTATAAAATTATATTAACTTTTTAATACTTAAATAGTTACAATGCTTATGCTCGCATGAGCTTTACATAATTTTTTTCATTATATGTTAATATCGATTGATATTTTGTATAAATTTTTGTTGCATAAAGGATTTGAGTTTGTTTGACTGAAATTTTAGTTATCTTGTTCTAGACATTATGTGTGTTTAGTAGCACATAACGACATTGAAAAAATTTGTGTCTTCGTGCTTTCATTTTGATTTTAGTAATCTTGTGCATATATATTGTATTTTTAAAACAACTTATTTGTTGTATTTTTAAAATATAAAGTTTAGGGGTACAAAGTTTAATAGTTATTTGTTTAGTTTTTGAAGTTATTAAATAACATAGAAACTTATAAATTTCTACTTAACTTTATATAACTTATTTAAAATTCAACCACTAAAGTTCCATTACTTATCTCATTTTTTTCTAGGTTTTTGTTTTTACAAATTTGACAGATATATTTTTACGTGTTTTTTTTCTCCACCAAATTCCTCCACTAAAAATTTATATTTTGACCAAATTAGATTCAATTTTGACTTTTTTAAAACTAATCAGATCGCACGATTTGCCTACGTGTCAAAATCAAGCGACCTGATTGGTCCAATTTTTTTCTATAAATCTCATAGAAAACTCCGAAATGATGTAGTTCTTTTATTATATAAAAGATTTATTTATAAAAATAAGATTTACATAGTGGTGGAAGGCAAAAACGTAACAAGCTGCGTTGCTAGACCTTTTTGAATTGCAAAATTAATTTTTTTGAAAACAATATTTGTGGATCTAGTTGTCACAACATTACTATGGTTTTCAATGCACGCTTTCTCGTGTTTTGTCACTTTGCATGAGGCGACTTTCAAAGCAACATGTCCCACTATAAAACCCTGACTACTCAAACCCACGAGAGGAGAAACCCTTGTCAGATCGACACACGCATGTTTCCTTCCGACCTATCCAAAAATTAAAATGTCAGCTGGTCTGAGTGTGGGTCTTCCATCCAAAGGGTCAATCAAAAAGTTCACAGGTGCTACTTTCTTAGCAGATATCCCAACACGCCTACATACATAAAAAAAGACGTCCTTAACCATATTGTGTCGGTACTTAAAGCCCGAGAGCTCTTTACAATGAACCGCGTGTTCCCTAAATGAATCCAAACATGCCTTGCGACAAACCGGGCATATCGTATCAACCAGAAATAGTGGAATCATGAGGTGATACTTTAGGATAGTACGATATTCCACCGGTGACAAATGTTGACCGAGCCCCGTCTATGGGGATAACTAGTAAAATATCTTGAGCATGTGGTGCACGTACATAAAAAGCTGCTTTCTGTCTCACAGTCATGTCAAAGTGGACTTCTATATCTTTGATCATTTCACTAAAAAGGGCACTCACCACTATCGAATTCCTTTCATTTAAATTATACACGTTATATATTAGTCACATATACCCCAAACACCCATTCTCTAACTTAATACCCCCAACCTAAAAAAAATATAAAAAAATAAGAGAGCAATATTGAGTAACTACGAATATAGTCGTATTAAGTAAAGGCGGAAAAGAATTACGACACATTTAGGTACACTATGATTACCTCCCAACCACACGAGGACCACAAAAAGCCTTCATTTGGAAAGTTTGGAAACCATCATTATACGTTCCTTCCTGCTTCCTCAAATCAGCCATAACACGCTTAGGACAATGTATATCATCGTGACCAAAAAACCAAACAAGTTCCGCATCTTGGGGGTTTCCATTCATATTCCACCTTAATAGTATGCATCGTGACACCATTTCCAATAGGTTTCAGAATAGAAATCACCATTGTATCCTTAAGAGCTAGACCAACCCTTAGATCAACCAAAGCTCGCGCATAATCCATACACCCACTAGATTGCATACATGTGGTGATAGTATACGAATCTAATATAACAGGGGTTCAAAGACGAGTGGCTATAGCACTTAAACTGTATGCTGTAAATGTCGAGACATGAACACCATGAAATTTGATCCACACATGAACAGAAGTAAGTTCCTCTTTTGACAACTTAGAACTTGGAGTCCACTTCCTCAAGATAAATGAAGCATTATGAATCAGCTATGGACCATGCTCCAAAACCCCTTCCAAACCAGTTGCACAAGAAAAATGAATGAAGAAGAAACCGTTTTTATCCCCCATAACTCTTTTAACGCCAAATTTCTTCCAGAATTCAAAATATAACCCTTTACAATAGTAACTACAAAAAGTAAAGTTTTAGGGTGTTTGGCTTAGTGATGAATAGCAGATGGCTAGTAATTGGAGATTTCTTAACTGATCTGATATCTTAATTATACCTGGTACATGAGGGTGATCTATGGTACTTGTATGGTTGAGTATTAAGTTGTTAGGTGAATTCTCCTAAGGTAGTTCCCTATTAATCTGGCCTGAATGGTTTTATGCAGAGTAAATGTGTCATAATTGGTCTGTTATTTTAATGGTTTATCCATTTATCTCATTCTCTACAAATTAAATTTAGGTTGAGATATTTAGCTCATTCAAATAGATGGCCTTGTATCTTGGTACTTTTGTTACTTATTTCATCATGGTTTACTACATGCTCAATATTTGGCCTTGGGAGGAAATTCTGAGGAGAAGTGAGCTGTTTTGAATGAGTTGAAAAATGTATCATTAGGTAGGTTTTCTATTGGGGAGGGTAAATAAGCTAGGAGGACAGTGCATTATATATAGAATAGAGAGTTGTGAAAGCTGAAACATCTTGGTCTATATAATGCACTGTCATTAGAGGTTAGGATGGATTGACACATTTGTGATCTATCTGCTAGATGAGGCCTGGTGTTTGCTTTAATTCATGCTTTGCTAGTGAGGCTGTAGCTGCTAGTTTAGTGTGATTTAGAGCTAATGATTAAGAAATGTAATCTTAGCAGCAATGTCTATACTGTGGTGAGATATGGGTTTCTATAGTTTACATGATGAGGCCTCCTTTTAGAAGATGCATTTGATCATGGAGTGATCACTGTGTTTTTTTTATCTAAAATGGAAATGTAATGGTGAATTGATAGCTCAGGATTGTATTGATGTTCATTGTTTCTGTAGTCAATTATAATTCGTATAGCATTGCTACTTATATATATTGGAAGATTAGGACTTCTACAATGCTTCTCACTATTTGTTTATGTTGGTGCAACATAGAATATGATATCCTTAATGTTTTAATGATGACAAATAAACGTTCACAACACTTACGATTACAAACGATAGCCAAAATCCGAAAACTGGGAACCAAGTTCCTGGCGCGCTGATGGTGCGTTAGCGCGTGGGTTAGCGTGCAGGTGCTATCCCATTTTTGCGGATTTTGATTAGTCGGCTTTCCTCTTACCCGACACATGTGGAAACTTCAATAAAGGTATGAATATGATATTTGAGGATTTAGGAACACTCCAAATGAGGTTTAGACTTAGACAGGAGCAAAAACAAACCCTCCCATTTATAATAAAATGCCAACTCAAAGCTTTTATCAATCGCCTCTAGCCAAGGCCAAAACTTCTTTCTAAACCTAGTATGAATATACTTTCAACATACCATCAAACGAAAGTACTCATTTGACCTTAATCCGGATTTACATTGCTCCTAATCATGTAACGAGTCTTACCCTCTTATTGGTCAAACTAAGTCAAAGGTCACTTTGCGTAAACGCATCATTTCCCATTATGGGATATGCTTTACTTGAGATGCAAAACACTTAGCTTGTTTACATCAAGATGATTAGTGATCAAAATCCATTATTGATAATCATGGATTAAAGTTTAAATGACTAATTGAGTTTGTGGTATTTGAAGGTTAGTCCTACTTTGATGCTTCCAACCTTTCTCTATATAAATGATTTACAAGCTCTCACATGTATACCTCACATGTCTCCCACACAATTACTTCTTTTCTTAACATCCTCCTAATTATTTGTTAATCTCTTCTACCAAACAAATGATTATACACCTTCCACACACTCTATACACTCCTTTCTTAAACCAACCCATAATCATATGTGCCCATCTCCTTTCTATCTTAATGGCAATGTGATTATCAAACCCAATCAATCCTTTGTTTGAAATTCTTTTTATCACCCTCATCTCTTATCTTCAAAACCATAAAAGCCTAAACCGACCTCACTTAAACCTTCCCTAAAACATTCCCACATGGGACAACTTACATTCCTTACACTATTGTACTTGATGTACTTCTTGTCCTCCAACATTCCAACATAGACTCCTTTCCATCACATCAAAGCATTCCCCACCATATATTCTATATTCATTCTTCTTCTTTATTCTACACTCACATAACCATTCATTTGAATTCAAGTTACACACACACAAGATTTCTCCATACACCTCTTCCATAAACACCTCTACATTTGAATTTAAAACTCATACACTTCATCAATCCTTCCTAACACACTTTGCCATCTCATCATCTCATCTCAACCATTCATTTTGAATGTGATCTTAGGCTTCAAACCATCACATCACTCCAAATCATTGCGAACTGATGTGCGGGGTATTGCAAACTGAAGTTTTATAACCCTCCTAGGCAGTGTACCTAACCGTTGTAGTGTAGTAGGCAAGACTTAGGGGGTTATTATCGTTCTTTAGGGGAATAGTTTGGGTAGGCTCGAATTGTATGGTTACTAAGATCTAGAGGTTGAAAGAAGATTATTTTTGTGTTTTTATATTTATTAAAAGCAAGTAAAATCTCGGGTTTGAAGGGGTTTTGATTTAACTAATTAGCTACTAATCTACTTCTAATCTAATCTAATTATGTGAAAACTCGTATAGGTAAACAAACGTGCTCACTTAATCATGCACTACTCCTTAGATGCTCTTCCTAATGCTATTGCCCGTCACCCTTGCGATGCAATGTATAAGTTTTTCCTAATTCATAAGTGGGTTGTCAAATCCACTTACTATGTGATAAACGAATAGGACAAAACACAAGTAAGGTAGTATGAAGACTATTACAAGGCTCCTAACGATAAATCACACGCAATAAAATACTTAAAAATGGATCAACCTCATGAAAGCAAGGTAGTATGAAGACTATTGCAAAGGTATCTTTTCTACACAATCATGTTTCCATAGATGTCTTCGCGTTTAATTAAGAAGCTAGTTTTTTAGAGCCTAACGTGCACACCACCAACAAGAAGCAATAGTAAAAGGAATTACAAACTAAGTTTCATGCAATCATAAGCAGACACTAATAAATTTAGCCTAATATGTTAATTAGAAGCGAAGAACAGTTAGTCAAACAATACATAGACATATTGAAAGATTAAAAGGATAAAGGAACTTCACTTTAATAAAACATGGAGTAATGATGAATACAATAGGGTTATAAAACCCTAAAAACGTCTGCTACAAAGTATAAAATCATTCTCCAAGTTTTCCACACTTAAAACACAAAAACTAGGATTTGTATATATAGGAAAATAGTCACGACGACGTCGCTTGTTAATTGTGACGCCGTTAACCCGCAACATCTTCTATGTGTGTCTTTAAGTCGGCTACTCAGACGCCGTCACCAAAATATCTGATGCCGTCTCTTTATGATCCTGACGCCGTCACAAGGATTTGTGACGCCGTCTCCACGAGCTGTATGCCAAATCTTGAGTGTCTTCTAGTAGAGTTGCAATCTTGTCCCGTTTCTTCCCAAATTGAGTCCAAAGAGTGTATTTCCTCCAAATGCTTCCCAAATGCTAACATGATAAAAAAATGATTAAGTACAATAGATGGGGATCTTTGCATCAATTCGGGGGTTAAATGACACTGAAAAAGTGTATAAAATTACACCTCATCAAATACCCCTACACTTGGGATTTGCTTGTCTTCAAGCAAATGGGCTTTTCTACTTAATTAATAGCAATATCGGGGGCATTTAACCTACTCAATAAATATAGTTGGTGGCACAACCGATTAGACCTCATAATTAAAAGCAAGGAAATTATATACTAGCATCTCACATAAGTGTTTGGATTCTCTCATTCTCTCAGGTGTAATAATAAATTATAACAATAAATGGAAACGAGAAAATAACACTCATTACCTGTCATAGTATATAAATTACCGTAAGCTTGATAAAAGATCAAAAACCTCCACCGCTTTGGCGTAAGCACCTAGGAATTACTATCAAAGAGGTCTTTAAAGGGTTGTGATGTTTGGGTGTATGGTAAAGGAAACACGATTTAGGGATATTTTAGGAATTTTGAGTGGTGGCAAGTTAGTTATCTACAAGAACACATGTAAAGGCGTTGCTAAGCCAAGACTCGACGAAACTAGGACAAAATATACAAACTCTACATCAAACTCTTTCTTTTCTTTTCTCGACTCTTTCTTCAACATAAACAATATCAAGATGCCAAGCCGTACCTAATATTTTTTTCTTTTTTTGTTTTTTTATACACTTTTTCCCTGCCATATGCTGAAATATAAATAATACATGACTTGGAGTTTATAGATGCACCCCTACACTTGAGTTTTTAATACTCAAAATCACAAATTAACTAATGACCCAAATTAAGAAGGATCAACATAACATGGAGAATATTAAACAAACACGGGTAATGACTTAACTTTTCTTCCCCATTTCTCTATATAATAAAGACTACCATGAATCCCAATCGTCCTAAAACTGTATACACTAATAATGAATCGACTTAGCAACCATGTACTTAAGCAAATAATTAACTAGGGTTTAACAAATGTGATAACAATAATGTACTAAAAATGAGTACATACAAGGAAGGTGTAACATCCCAAAACCGAGTTTTAAGCATTTTAATTACTAAAAGGGCCATTAGGAAAGTTTAACTATGACTTTAGTAGCCTAAATGTGTTGAAGGACTTAAGCATCTGTCTGTCAGAACTAATACGACACTCCCAAAGCATCTTTTTATTTCATATTTCATTTTCCTTCGCGTGTCCATTCCTTTTAAGTGCCCTTAGACTTGTTAGCATATCCGGATTTATTAATACGGACTATTGGTAGTCTAGCATGGATACGGCGTATCCATAGGTATGGATACGACATATCGGTTAAGTCATACCATACGTAATAACGTAGTATTAAATATAATGTGGCACAAATATAAGAAAAAAGGACTTGAGGGACCAAAGGTGCCAAAGTGGCAGACTCCTAACTAACAAATAGCTAGAACTTTCCTATAAGTTCTAGGTTTTTTGAGAAGGTGTGTAGTGTTTATGTGTATGTCGACCTAAACAAATAAGAGAGGGAGAACAAAAGACCTAGGATGATTCATGATGATGTTTAAGTATTCCCAATTCAAGAGACAAGTCCTAGCAATGATAACCACAAGTAAGTAATCATAAATTAAGGTCAATTTATGATTTTATGAGTTAGGGTTTATATACCCAAATTGGGGATTTTGGGTAATTATGTTTCTAAAGCAAGAATTAAGGTGTTTATGAATTTGGGTTAAGATAATTTAATGGTTTAAGAACAAGGTAGTGATTTTGGGTTATAATCATAAAGTGATCATATAATAATTAAAAGGATTTGATAATGGTTATGGATGAATTAAGAACACCTTTTATTTATAAATTAGAGTTGATATTGAGGGTTTTGTTTATATGATCATATGTTAGGATTTCATTTTATGCGATGACATTACGGAATTATCATAGTTTAATATAGTTCCATATGCAGGGACTAGAATAGTCATTATTGTATAGTTGTGAAGCATATGGACTATATATACCCCACCAAGGCTTCTATAGAGGGCTTGAGACTCTTGTAACATTTCCCATCTTCATTCTATTATACACACATTTGTTTCTCTCTATACTCTCTCTCTCTCTAAACATGGCTATCTTGTGGTTTGAGTCTCCCCGACTACCGGATCTATGATTATTTAAACTATGTCAATTGAATCACGAGCCTAGGTTTCATTCTTGGGTCGGTTTGATTATTTTTGATCTGGTCGGTTTTAAATCTGTCACAGTTTGTTTGATTCTTGGGCTGTCAGCTTATTATAGCTTATTTCGTAGGCTTATTTCTAAAAAAAAACATAATTAGTTGTTTATGTGGTGTTGTATGAATCTGCTGTTTCACAGCTTATATATAGTTTTTATGAGTTTTATTGGGTCTCATTAACTAGATATGGTCCTTCATTTTTAGCCTATTTTTGAGGTTATTCTTTAGCTTATTTTGGGATTATTCAGGTGGTCAAACAGCTTATTCGTGATGATTTTTAAGCTTTATTTTATAAGGTGTTCTTGATAGTGGGTTGGCATTAGTTTGTACATGTTTTTGTTTGTTGGTCGACTTTTAGCAAAAATACAAAACATAGTACAAATAGTGATTTTGTCTGTACTGCCAGCGGTTTGGTATTTGTATAAGGTAGCGGTTTGATCTAACAAGCATCGATTTGTTAGTGGTCCTAATATTTTGGCAACGATTTACTGGCAGCGGTTTATCACAGGTTCGCAGCGGTTTGTATTTTTTTTCATGGTTTGCCTAAACGAACCTCTGTCCGTTTGACTAGTCAACGGCGGTTTGGTCACAGTGGTTTGTTTAGCAGCGGTTTGGTATTCATTTGAGAACCCAAACCGAGTCAACTCGGTATTTACCGAGTTGACCCAGGTCAACTCAATGAGTCATGCAAACTGAGTCATAACCGAGTCTGGTCAAAGAAAAAAATCTTACAGAAATGTAGAATGAGAGGACAGACTCGATATCAAACCCATATCAATTAACCAATCAACAACAACAACAACTAAACCACAATCAATAACAACCGAAATAACATCATTGCACCATCACAAATCCAAACTAATACTAAACCCTCATCACAAATCCAACAATCCAACAAATCTAAACCTATTCCCTTCGTCATTTATTATTCCTCGACTCCAAACAAATCCTATCCCTTCGTCATAATTAAACCCATCTTTATCTCCATAAGCTGACTCGAAACGAAATAGAAATATAAGATCTCAGTTTCAATTTTTTTGTGTGTTATAATCATGACAAAACCCTCAATAGATCAATATCACGGAAATGAAACTCATCATTGATCTTTTTCGAGCACAACTCTTTCCATATTCGAAAATATAGAATGATTTATAACAATCATGTTAAAATCAAACTTTGTTTTGATTGACACACAAAAACGAAAAAATACACCTACCCGAGACCTCTTATCAAGATCTTGAAGACTTTTCTTGAAGTAATGAACCACTGAGCTGATTTTGGTATGGCCACGTTTTGGTTTTTTGGGAGAAGGAGTTTAGGTGGTGGCTAATGAAAATGAGATTAGGGTTAGGTGTCCCCTAATTATAAGGAGGTGTTATAGTGTGTAAAGACTAGGTATTTTTATTTTAACAAATGATGGGCCAGATTATAACACAAAAGTTATATTGGGTTGATGTGGTGATATGGAAGATAACTAGGCCCTTCAATGTTGAAAACTGATTATCGAATGGATGAGGGACTGATACACGAAAGTCAATTTTAATTTGCCATTTAAGGTAAATTTAGGTATTGCAATTATGCATTGGCTGGATTTTTTTTTTGGTTGGGCATCATAAAGTTTACTCGAAATCATTTAACCAAAAATGTATTCATTCAAAAATATAAAAAAATGTGTCATGATTATGGTAAATTTTTTATATAATATGGATTTATGAGCTAAACTTTTGGTGATGCATGGTTAAATTCGGGTATAAATGTGACAAAGTGACAATTTTGAAGTGACGAGACCAAGATCGATTTTTATAAAGAATCATGGAACTAAAATGATAATGGCTAGATTTGGTATGAAGATATTTAAGTGACTACGGAGTTGATTTTATATCACTTATTTGAGGTTGAAGTTAGATTTCACGAGGGCGTGTACTTATTTTATCTTGAAGTCGGGGTTGGTTGGATGCATGACTTTCAATGATAACTTGCTCGTGCTTAAGATTTAAGTTAAAGACTTGGTTTATCTAGTTTGTAGAAGTCGAGGTGGATGGTTGAAGACCTAGATAACTATCACTTAAAGAAGTTACGTTGTAGTACTCAGTGTCATACGCAGAAGACGATGTGGATAGTTTCAAGAGGTGTTGTACTTCTTATGCCTCTTAGTTGAGAGTATAGAGTACTTAGAGATTTGCTTGGAGCACAAATTCTCTACACTGTTCTTCGAACATTAGTGCAAGCTTAAGTCACAAGAACGAGAAATTCTACTTCAATTTCAAGTTTTGGTATATCGGGTTTACTATATCAGTGGCCACTTCAAAGAGCCTACAAAGAGGTTGGTAAAAAGATAGTCAGAGAGAGTTTATGAGTAGAGATTTGATCAGCAGTTGATACTCACGGGATAGATGTGAGCTAATTTATTATTCTCACAAGATTTTAAGTATATGTGAGTACAATGTTTTGCTGATTCTGAGGTATCAAAACCAACAAGGGGGAAGGAGACATACATCTGAACGCACAACGAGTACACGTGATGAACTTCATACCTTTTTCTTAATTTAGGTCATTCTAGGAATACAAATGTCATAACCGCAGAGAAAATCAGTGTTTTAACTCATGGTTTTTGGTGTATTATTCCAACTACATGGGGGAAAAGATGTAAGAAACAATTTTTGATGATAAAAGAGGTACACAATGGTATGACAATTCTTCTAGATAGTCAGTATCCTGTAGGAAAAAATGTGTTCATTCGAGACTTAGTTGACTTTGGTGTTATCATTTCGACTACTTAGAGGGTTTAATTATCTACATCCGGGACTTAGTTGACTTGGGTGTTACAAGAAATATCATCATTATCCTAAAGGAAGGAATGCGCACGTTCGGGACTTAATTGACTTTGATGCTACGATTTTGACTTCATGAATGGGATAAAGCGTGTACTTTAGGTTTTTGGGCTTCATACAATAAGACTGGTTGCATCTTTTCAACTACATGGGGGAAGAGATATCTTGATACTTTTGGTATGAATTACTTGAGCTTCTAGTAGGAAGAAATGTGAGAAGAATTATTCAAGCATGAGAAGATACATTGCTGATCTATTTGATGATCCCCCGAACGGATAATCACTAGGCTTATTATTAAAGAAGTAATAACATTTGATGTGGGAATCCTACTAATTCCGCTATGCACTTAATCATTCTATGCTTGTAATAAAGCTTTGAAACTGCTTGAGAAGAAGATTGTCGGTTTAGGGGGAAGCTATTAAAGCTTCAAATGAAGATTATGTGGCATGAATTAGGGGGAAGCTAATTCAGAAGCTTCTCCTTAAACAAAAAGTGTATGGGTTACTTAGTTCATGCCTACTACAATATTTCTCCTACAAAGTACTATAAAGATGATTCATGTTGGAGTGCAGACTTGACATCAAATGAAAAGCAGATTCTAGAAAACTTCGACATGACTAGAAGTGCAGGAAAATGAAGTTTTTCAAGACATGCAACTAATTCAGAAACTTTGAGATGACCAAAAGTGTATGAAAAAAGTTGGGCATTCAAGTAGATCAAAGGCCATTGAAGACATCGTCAGCATTGGAAGCTTCGTGGAAGCTCTTGTTCTTAATCATTATATACTTGTTAGGAAAATATTGTAAGTAATTCCGTATATCGTCCCATGGGGGAAGATTGTTAGGATTTCATTTTATGTGACGACATTACAAAATTATCATAGTTTAATATAGTTCCATACACAGGGACTAGAATAGTCATTAATGTATAGTTTTGAAGCGTATGGACTATATATACCCTTCCAAGGCTTCCATGAAGGGGTTGAGACTCTTGTAACATTTCCCATCTTCATTCTATTATACACACATTTTTCTCTCTCTCTACTCTTTCTCTAAACATGGATATCTTATGGTTTGAGTCTCTCCGACCACTAGATCTATGATTCTTTAAAACTGTCATCATAATATAGATCATATGGTGTTAAGTAGTGGTTAAAGATATGTAGATGGGTTTTATAAACCCTTGTTTTGGCTTAATAAGATTTTTATGGTTTATGATGATTATTGACTAGGATTCAAGTAATGATGGTGAGGATGCTTTATTTTATTAGCATGGATTCAAGGTAAGTAAACCGGTCATTATGTGCTATTATATGGATTTATTCACATTATGTGTTATGTGACTTTTGTTAAGGCTTTAATGGTTGATCTCAACGTGTTAGTAGATAGTGCATAAGGTTAGTTTGACATAACTAGGTATGGAAGTGATTTTAGAGTGATGATTATGTGGATTGTGTAAGTAATGGTATGAATGTCCTTGTGGATGTATGTTGATAATTATTGTTGCATATTTGTGTAAATGAAGTATGGTAGCATGATATTGCCATTTACTTACTAAGCCACGTGCTTACGGTTTACATGTTTAATGTTTTGTAGGTTCAAGTGAAGAAGGTAAGGCCTTGATAAGTAGGGCCTAAGATTTAGAAGCAAGGATTAGATATAGATAAAGATGCGTGTAGGAACTTAGTACTAGATACCGAGTTCAAATTAAGGTTGAACCCCCAAGTGTCATAAATGGTTTGTTATTAATGTTGTCAAGTGTCAATTATCATGTAAACGTGAGTTTGAAATGTGTCAAAGTCATTTGTTATGGATATGTGTTATAGAGTATGCAAACGGGTCAAAACGGGTGTTTGGTGAACCCCGTAATGTATATGTTTATGGGTCATTTAGACCACGAATATTCAAGAAAATGAAGTCATATGTTATGCTGATGGTTCCTGGAAAGTCTTATGAAGTTTTGGGTTCATGAAGTAGTGTTTTAGGTCAAAAAGGGCTTTTCTGCATATGTTTTTGCAGGTTCTGGGTCTGATGGTCCAATACGGCGTATCCAAGTTATGGATACAGCGTATTGTAGGTTTAGGGTGGATACGGCGTATCTATTTTCATGGATAGGGCGTATCCATGTCTAATGGTTATAATTTTTGGTTATTCTTGTTTTAGTTGTAAAAACTAAACCGTAAAGAGTTAGAAGGCGTGCTTTATATCGTTGGAAATCTATTTGAGTCTATTTTATGTTAATGATACTTTCAAGAGTTGAATAGTCATGTATTTTGGTCAGCTTATTAAAAAGGGACATAAGGTCATGCGTTTAAGCAAAAAGTTTATAATTTTTGGTCAAATTTTGTAACAACCCGAGTTTCAGGTCAATGTCTATCCCGAGCTACAATAATTATTTTTTCTACGTAAATAGTTATAGTCATTTATACTATATAAGGTTTGATGATAATTTCCATTTATAGGGTAATTTCATGCCGTGATTGAGTTTCTATTTGTTTTTAGAGTCTAAGGAAGTCAGAAAAATTTATTTTTGTTGCTCCGAGAGCGTGTATATGTTATTTTTATATTTTACGATGTTTCCCTGAGTTTTTATAAAAATCGTGTTTAAAGGTCGTGTTTTATGAGGTTTAACGTTTTATTAAAAGTTTTAAAGAAAAATTTGTGGGTCGGATTTAAAATATTTACTAACGTGGTGTGACCCGAGTCTTTGGCCGATTTTAAATAAAAGAAATAATGCTTTGTACTAATTTTAAAAGGGCATAAGAATAAAGGGACTAGAATTGCCAATTTTCTAAACTTCAATTCTATAAATAGGCACCAATACTACACTTATAACATTTTTACAAAAAATTATATCACTCTCTCCTTCTCCTTGCTCTCTTCGACCGGACACCACCACTGCATCACCATTTTTCGATCAATTTTCCGACATGCATTACAATCAAATTACATATTATTAATCCTTGTTTCAAGAGCTACAAAACCCACTGTTAAAACTTCACATGCAAGTTTGAAGAAGTTATGTGATTTCGAGTATAAGGGTGTGTTCAAAGTGGTTAGATTGTTGTTGTATTGAAGTTGTTTGATTGAAAAAGGGTTTGGTTTGGTTTGTTTGGTTTCGTCCGATTTCAAAAGACCAAGGGGAACCCATATTTGATTTTTCTTATAGCATTGTAAGCTTCTAGTTATGTTTTTGTAGTGATTAAATTGTGTATATTGCGTGTTATATGGTTATTGCTATAAGATTCAAGTGCGGAAATTATTGAAAGTGTGTTTGGTTATTGACCAAAGTTTGATGGTTTTGGTATAATTATATAGACTAGTTAAGCGTATTTTGATAGTCGGATTATGTCAAAAATGTCGTTTTCATAGGTTTTGGGTTGACCAAGTTTGACCAGAAAGTTTGACTTAACCGTAGCGAGTCGAGAAATTTTTGAAAGTTATTTTTGATAATGTCAAGTGATAGTGTTCGCCTTAAGCTACGTTTCGCTAGGTGGATCGTCACGTAACTCTTAATAATGAACGTTTTATGGTATTTTTAAGTGCGTCAAAGTGAAATGTTTTGTGTCGCACTTCGGGAAAAATTGCCTTTTTTTAGTATATGGATTGTATATAGTAGTATATTATTTTATATATATATATATTATTATATATATATATATATATATATATATATATATATATATATATATATATATATATGCAAGTATGTATTATATGAATTATTATACTTTTAGTCACGTACCGCTATATATGTATTACATAGGTCGCGGTTAAGACGTAAAGCTATTTGCGCTTGTTGATTGATTGAATTGGATCTTTTACTTAAGGTGAGTTCATAGCCTCGCATTTAAATCTTTTAATTGTTTTTAAACCCGCAAGGTGTCACACCCCAGACGGGGCCTGACGGAACATGTGTCGGAGGCGTGACTTTATTGGTCATCTCAAGTACAGCATAAAGAATGACCTCTAAGGGTACGTTTTGAAAATAAACACCGTTGCATAAATTGAAAATAACAATAATAAGTTTTACATTGATTAAATTTAAAAGATTCAAAGTTTAAAATGCGGAAGCTTAATTTAGTTCAACAACGGTATTTAAAACATAGATAAATCTCTTGGTAAATCGGTACGGGCAAATAGGCTTCACATAAGTCAAGCAACAGCATCCATGCTAAGCACCTGAGAAAAACATGCTTTAAAACGGGCAACTATTAAAGTTGAGTGAATTCATAGGTTTGTTCAAACGTTTTTATAGTGGACCCAAGTTATAAACATGTATGCGACAGCGTTATAAACAAATACAACGTTCACATAAAAAGTATTTTACGTTGCACTAAGGCTCATGTCACCGAAGCTAATTACGTTTATAGCAGTACATTGCTAGGGTTGAAAACAAGCCCCCGAGGTACCCTTGGTCCATGATACACTTTCTTAAGTTCGACATGGTATATATCCGTTTATCGGGCACCCCGTGGGTAGTGAGCGCTACTCACCCGGATAGGGATAATTAATCCCAATAGATCTATTATAACATCGGCAGCTCCCTCGAGCGGTCCTCAGTCAGAGATTGACGGTTCATGATAAGTGGGGCAGTAGTGGTCTAAACGCTACTTAGGCAACACTTAAACAAGGGAAAATATCACGCAAAGTACTTGTGTTAGTTTTAAAAAAAAGCAAATGTTTCTCACCCAAGTTATAATACATTTATTCAAACGAGTTAAAGAGTGGGGCTATGGAAAACTCACCTTATAAGGGTAGTAAATCAAAGGAATCAATCAGGTGAAAACGAATCTCACGGTTCTAGCGACAACCTATCATATAGTTGTCGTTTAAGAATGATGCACAACGAATAACGCTTAACGCAAGAACTGATCATCCAAGCACAAGTAAACACGGCGTATCTCTTTTTAAAACATACTTTCGAAAGTTATAAGTTTTGACAAGTCTCGACATGCTAAACATCTTAGAAAATATTTAGTCTTTTAGTTGTATTTCGTCTTTTAGGGTATTTTGTCTTTTAAGTGTTTTTTGTCTTTTAGTGTATTTCGTCTTTTAGTGTATTTTGTCTTTTAGTGTATTTCGTCTTTTAGTGTATTTCGTCTTTTAGTGTATTTCGTCTTTTAGTGTATTTCGTCTTTTAGTGTATTTCGTCTTTTAGTGTATTTCGTCTTTTAGTGTATTTTGTCTTTTAGTGTATTTCGTCTTTTAGTGTATTTCGTCTTTTAGTGTATTTCGTCTTTTAGTGTATTTCGTCTTTTAGTGTATTTCGTCTTTTAGTGTATTTCGTCTTTTAGTTGTCCGACACATCAACGTGGACTCGAATAACTAAGAATGTTGACCTAAACTTGACACTTACGTTTTTATACATTTTATCATAAGTTTGACAATAAAAATATATTTTCGACGCTTTTATAAAGTTTTACGAAATTTCGGCATGACCTTTCTAAAAATATAGACTTTCCATTTTTATAAATCTCGCCTTGTGAAACTATCTATTTTACAAAGTGCATCTTTTATTGACTCGCAAAAGTAGATCGTCTTTTTTCGACAACACCGCAAATATTGCAACAAGTCCGTTCTAAACCTACACCTCTTCGACCTTCAACTTACGCTTATAACAACTCCAACATCTAACTTAATCTTTTCGCCAACAATATTTAACTCAATATACAATAAATCTTAAATAAACGATATAACTGTAATATTTAGCAATATCTTATATCAAACATACATCATAATAAACTTTTAAATGCGAAAGTACAACTACTTTTTATTTTCTTCCATTTATAAACAAAAATATTTAACTTTGAGACTTGAAATTTTATAGAAAACTAGATAATGATTTTTACAACGATCCGCTTTGTACACCTTGTTCGGGATGATCATAGGAATGCAAAAGTACAACTTATTTATGAAAAATAAAGATGACTTACAAAGAAACACGACGAAGGTAGATTAGAAATCAAAGAACAACCCAAACGTTGTTTTACAAATTACCCGGATGAACAAACAATCAACACGAACAATATATCTTCAAGTGGATGATCAAAGATTAAAAATGAAAGGATTTGGGTGGTGTTTTTGGTTCGGCAAATAGAGAGAAGAAAAGAGAAAGAGAAGTAAAGTTTTATGTGTGTGTGTTGGTTTGAAAATGAAGTGAAATGGAATGAGCAAATGAGGTTTATACCAAGGATTTACTTCACACACCTCTAGTGTGTGTGTGTGTGCCGAATGGATGAGACAAAGATGCCATAGGGGACCATTTTGATCTACAAATCATAATCCTCCTAGTACTAGTCCTTTCCTACTAACATGCTAACTTGTCTAGTACCTTGGTTTCAAATTTTATGGATCCTAGGCATACATATATGTGTGACCGGTTGTGGACAAGCAAAGGAGGGGACCAAAAATATTTTTCCCACTTTCTAGGATCATAGTGCTAGTTGGTGAATTAATTTCCAAGGCTATGCATGAACATGTATAAGTATAAATTAAATACGAAGCACGTAAATAACGAAACGAGTAACGGTAACACGAAAAATTACGAAACTTTAAATATTGCTTAAAACATAAAATCGCGGATATTGCCAAATTTGATTACAAAACGTTGGTGTCCCGGTTTGCTCCTGGCGACGATTTTCAGATAACAACGAAACAACTTCCCGGTTAAACGGTAAAGCTAAACGAAACATTTAAAAATTCAAATTACTACACGGAAACGGCTAACTTATTGAACGGAAATTTTTGGGTTGTACCACAAAGGGGGATGCATGTTGGTTTTTATAAAATCAAAAAACATATGATTTTATGGTATGCTGGACCCGATTATGAGATTGTTTCCGCATAAGTAGCTATTGTCGAAGTCCCTTATTTCATGAACCGTTAATTGCCTTGTAAGGTGAACGCTAATGCATTAAATAGATCTATTGGGTTTGACAACCCTGTCCGGGGTTTGAATCCTTGTGACCACCCTGTCAAACGAACATTTTGTATTTAGAAATTAGTAGGTATATGACAATAACACCTTGTTTTGGGGCACACTAACATATGAAATGCCATATGTATTGTTAATGTTCGGTGTCATGAGCTTATTGCGTGAAAGAAAAGAAGTTGCTATACATTGCATTCGTTGCTTTGTTTTCCCGAGAACTAATTATGTGTTAAAAGATTATTGCTTATTAATTATTTTAAACTCTATGATTTTCACTCAACATTGTTGTTGACGTTTTAAACATGTTTTATCCCAAGTAACCAAGGATGAAGGAAACGTTGGCGTGGAGGTGTCGTGCGTGCGATGGATCTGATGAAAGACTACTTATGTGTTCCTTGTCTTTAAAAAACAATGTCTTAAGTTGTTTTAAAACAATGTCCTTATCTTGAAACAATAGTTTTTCAAATGTTGTAATGGTTGTGGTTGCGATTCTGTCAGGACCTAAACGCGTTTTAACTCTGATTAATAATGGAACACATGTTTGTTAAACGTCTCTTTTGGGCCATTTTCTATTGTCTTGGTGAATGGTGCTATTTAGTAACATCCAAATTGCTAATTCTGTTGTGCAATCTAATGTCCGTTGGATGAGGGTGTTACAGAGTGGTATCAAGAGCCTAAGGTTATAGAGAACTAGGTCGAGTCTTTTTGAAAAACCTAAACTATAACGCTTCAACACGCACGCCTAGACTCCTCGTTTCCATTGGTTACATATAGAAAGAAAAGGTAAATTTATTAATTGTTATGTATAGGTATATTTATGTATGTGTTGTATGTATAAATGGTTGAGTATGGATATATTCATGCATGTGTTGGATGCATAAATTGTTATGTATTGGTACATTTATGCATGTGTTGTATGCATAGAATGGTATGTGATTATATGATAACTATTATTATATATGTTTGAAATATAATTGAGGTATATACGAAACGAGAAAGTCACGAATTGTGAATTTTTATTTGTTGCGCTTTTATGCGAACAGTTATTTTGATAATAGTGTTCCAATAAGAATAAGAAGTGATACGCTATTGAATGAGTATTATATGATATTTTCTGGATTATCATGGTGAACGTAATTCCTCCTGATCATGTGGATGATGTACCTGTTGTTAAGCCAAATCAACATGATGATGTTCCTTGTTCTCGAGCCTGTCTTAGAGGACGAAGACGAGGACCCAGAAGAAGAAGAATTTAAGGAAGAAGAAGAACCCCAAAAAGAAGATGATATGGAAGTCGACATCGAGGAAGATGAGAATGAGCCAGAGTTGACATATCCTTATGAAGAGGTGGATCCTCTTAACCCACCGCCGTCTGCTTATGAGACTGTTCCTGCTAGCATCCATGAGGTAGGTGAATCGTCTACTTCTCCTTTTCTTCGAGAGGACAATGATGGTCTATTGCCTGGTCTCCTAAGGAGGGACATTAAATCTATTTTTGGTCAGATGGCTTCTCTTTCAAGACGACTGTGTGGTCGCGAGACGGCGCATGCATTGGTTAAAAAGAAAGGAAAAACAAAGGACGAGTATTATGGTAAGTTGATTTTGGATTTGGGTAATGAAGTGCGTTCTAGTGTGGAGCAAGGAATGGCTGTAATGGAAAAGCTGGTTGAGAAGCTTGGTAATGCTGAAGACAAGGTTGAGTGTAAGAAGTTGAAGAAGGAACTTGAAAAAGCAAGGTTTAGCAACGCATTCCTTCGTATGCAGAACGAACGAGTCAAGAGAGATATCTATTGGACTAGAGTTCGAGCTCATGAGTTCTATCAAGAGATGATTCGTAGAGTATTTATGTTTGAAGAAAGACCAAATGAAGCTATCGATGTTCCGATTGAAGATGAGAAAAGTCCTTTGTTTGAGCCGCGAGGATCTCCTTATGATGCTTAGTAGTATCTTTATTGTGTAATCAATAAACTGAATCCTCAGTTAGTAGAATTAGTGCTATTGGTTGTAATGATTTGTATCATTTCATGAAACAATGCAACTATGTATTAACTCTTTTGTGATGAAAAATGAATGACTATCTTTTGATTACTACTTGATGTTATGTGACTGTTGTTGTGATTGATTTGTCATTGTACCATGTTATGAGTATATCATGTTATGAATGCTTATCAGATTGTTTTCTATGTGATGTGACGTAATCATGCCTCCAAAGTCTGCACCTTTGACTCAAGCTACTATTCGTCGAATGATCAAGGAAAGTGTCGATGCTGTTATCGCTGATGAGCGAGCTAGACATGCAAATGCTGGAAATGATGCTAGAGGGTCTAGACCGGCTAAGGGTCAGGATGCCTCACCTGTTGTTTGTGAGTGCACTTTTGCTGGGTTTATAAAGTGCAACCCTACTGCTTTTCATGGTACCGAAGGAGCCGTTGAATTACAAAGATGGTTCAAGAAAAATGAGAGTGTTTTTTAAATCAGTGAATGTGCAGAGGGTAAGAAGGTTAAGTTTGCTGCTGTAACATTGCAAGGACCTGCTTTGACTTGGTGGAATGCTAAGGTTGTAACCATGGGTTTGGAGACTGTGAACCAAATGCCTTAGACTGAAATGAAGTAATTGATGACTGCAGAGTTTTGTCCGATAGAAGAAGTTCAAAGAATGGAGAACGAACTGTGGAACTTGAAGGTGAAGGAGTATAACATTGTGGCTTATACTCAGAGGTTCAATGAGTTAGCATTGATGTGTCCGAGAATGGTTGAACCAGAAAGAGTGAAAGTTGATGCTTACATCCGGGGATTGAGTGATAACAACAAGGGTGAAGTTACTTCTTCTAAGCCTGCTAACCTGAACGAAGATGTGCGTATGGCCCATAAGTTGATGGAACAAAAATCACAAGCTAAAGATGAAAAAATTCTTGAAGGAAAGAAGCAAAAGTGGGAGAGCTTTCAAAGTGGAAATAGTAGTGGTAAGGGCAATCCTAAGGACAACTCACGCCAAACTTTGTAGAATAACCAAAAGCAAAGGAACGCGCGGGCTATGGTTACTGCTCCTACTGATGGAAAGGTGTCGTCTAGATCACTTCCTTTATGTGAACGTTGTTTTACTCGCCATGTTGGTCTGTGTACTATCAAGTGTCATAAGTATGGAAGATTAGGCACAAGGCAAGGTACTGAAAGGAGAAGAATGTTGCCACGGGTGCAAATGCTCTGCCCATTCTAACTTGTTATGATTGTGGTAAACAAGGTCATACTAGGAACCGATGCCTAAGGAAGGTTAAGCAAGAGGAAGTTGGAGAAGTTCATGGTCGAGATTATGCTATTAAGGATGCTGAGCCAAAGGGTCCGAATGTGGTTACTGGTACGTTTCTACTCAATAACCGCTATGCTTTTATTTTATTTGATTCGGGTTCCGATAGGAGTTTTGTGGATACTAGATTTAGTTCCATGCTTAATATCGATCTGGTTAAAATAAGAGCTAGTTATGAGGTAGAGTTAGCTGATGGAAGAGTAGTTAGTACGAACACTATTTTGAAAGGTTGCACTTTGAATTTAGTGAATCATATTTTTGAAATCGATCTTGTACGTTTGATGTCATAATCGGTATGGATTTGCTTGTCAAGCCCGATGCCATTATCATCTGTGGCGAGAAAGTTGTTCGTATACCATACGGAAACAAGATGTTGATAGTCGAAAGTGACAAGGGTGTGTCTTGATTAAAGGTCATTTCTTGTATTAAGGCCTGTAAGTATGTTGAGCGAGGTTGTTATTTGTTTTTGGCATACGTGACGGTGAAGAAATCGAAGGAGGAACGATTGGAAAATGTGCCTGTAATTCATAACTTTCCTGAGGTGTTTCTTGAGTAGTTGCCAGGACTACCACCGCCAAGGAAAGTAGAGTTTTGAATTGATCTAGTACCGAGGGCTGCATCTGTTGCACGTGCACCATATAGATTGGCACCGTTTGAGATGAGAGAGTTTTCGGTACAATTGCAAGAGCTGTTGGGGAAAGGATTTATTCGTCCGAGTTCATCACCGTAGGGAGCACCGATGTTGTTTGTAAAGAAGAAAGATGGATCTTTTAGAATGTGTATAGATTATCACGAGTTGAACAAGTTGACTGTCAAGAATCATTATCGTCTTCCGAGAATCGATGATTTATTTGACCAACTGCAAGGTTTGAACATGTATTCTAAGATGAATATGCGATCAGGATATCACCAGTTACACATTAAAGAAGAGGAAATTCCAATTACTGCATTTAGAACCCGGTATGGTCACTTTGAGTTCCAAGTGATACCGTTTGGATTGACTAATGCGCCTGATGTGTTTATGGACTTGATGAACCGAGTATGCGAGCCATATCTTGATAAGTTCATCATTGTGTTCATCGATGATATTTTGGTTTACTCTAAGGATGAAGAAGAGCATGAGAAGCATTTGAAGATTATTTTGGAGCTGCTTAAGAAAGAGAGATTGTATGCCAAGTTTTCAAAGTGTGATTTTTGGCTAGATTCGGTACAATTTCTGGGTCATGTGATTGATTGTAGTGGTGTTCATGTTGATCCTGCCAAGATCGAAGCCATTAAGAGTTGGGTTGCACCGGCGACGCCAACGGAGGTAAGGAAATTTCTTAGATTGGCTGGGTACTATAGGAGGTTTATTAAAGGTTTTTCTTTGATTTCTAAGCCACTGACTAAGTTGACTCAGAAAGATAAGAAATACAAATGGTGAAGAGAAAAAGAGGAAGCTTTTCAAACACTAAAGCAAAAGTTGTATAGTGCACCGATCTTAGCGTTGCCCGAGGGAACAAAAGATTTCGTGGTGTATTGTGACGCATCACTTAAAGGTTATGGAGCCGTGTTGATGCAAAGAGAGAAGGTGATAGCGTATGCTTCTAGACAATTGAAAGTCCATGAAGAGAATTACACTACTCACGATTTAGAGTTAGGAGTCATTGTTTTCGCTCTTAGATTATGGAGACATTATTTGTATGGAACGAAGTGTGTGGTTTTCACCGATCACAAGAGCCTACAATATATTTTGAATCAGAAAGAGTTGAACTTGAGACAACGGAGATGGATTGAGTTGTTGAGTGATTATGATTGTGAGATACGGTATCATCCTGGAAACGCAAATGTTATGGCTGACACCTTAAGTCAGAAGGAAAGGAATAAGCCATTGCGTGTTCGAGCTTTGATGATGACTGTTCACAATGATCTACCAAAGCATATTCATGAAGCTTAAGAGGAAGCAATGAAAAGAGAGAATGTGAAGGCAAAAAATTTGGGGAGATTTATTAAGCAAATATTCGAGTTCCGCCCTGATGGGACACGTTATTTTGGGAATCGTGTGTGGTTGTCATGATTCAGTGGATTGAAGGATCTGGTTATGCATGAATGACATAAGTCCAAGTATTCCATCCATCTAGGATCGGACAATATGTATCAAGATTTGAAGCTGTTGTACTGGTGGCCGAATATGAAAGCAGATATTGCCACATATGTTAGTAAATGTTTGACTTGTGCGAAGGTTAAAGCCGAGCATCAGAAACTGTCTGGGTTGCTGCAACAACCAGAGATTCCTGTTTGGAAGTGGGAAAGGATTACTATGGATTTTATGAGTGGACTCTCGAGAACGCCAAGTGGGTATGATACTATTTGGGTTATTGTCGACCGACTGACCAAATCAGCTCATTTCCTACCAATGAAGAAAATGGATAGTATGGAGAAGCTCAAGCGACTTTACTTGAAGAAGATAGTGTGTAGGTATGGTGATCCTGTTTTGATCATTTCGGATCAAGATAGCCATTTTACATCAAGATTCTGGAGATCGCTTCAGGAAGCATTAGGGACGAATTTGGATATGAGTACAGCTTACCACCCTCAAATGGATGGTAAAAGCGAGAGGACTATACAAACGCTAAAAGATATGTTGCGTGCCTGTGTGATTGACTTTAGAAGTAGTTGAGATCGCCATCTGCCATTGGTCGAGTTCTCATACAATAATAGTTATCACGCGATCATTAAGGCTGCACCATATGAGGCTTTGTACATGCGAAAATGTAGATCACCTGTATGCTGGAGTGAGGTTGGGGATAGCCAACTCACTGGACCAGAATTGATCTGTGATACGACCGAGAAGATCGTCCAGATTAAGAACCGTTTGTTGACTGCCCGTGGTCACCAGAAAATTTACGCAGATAGGAGAACCAAGCCGTTGAAATTTGAAGTTGGTGATATGGTACTACTCAAGGTATCGCCATGGAAGAGCGCTGTGCATTTTGGAAAGCGCAAAAAGTTAAGTCCACGTTATATTAGGCCATTCAAGATTCTAGCTAGAGTTGTTTCCTGTAGCTTATACGTTGGAGTTACCTGAAGAGTTGAAGGGGATTTATAATGCTTTTCTTGTTTTGAATCTTAATAAATGTCTAGCGGAAGGTGATATTGTTGTTCTGATGGATGATATTCAACTTGATGATAAGTTGCATATGATTAAAGAGCTAGTGGAAGTTGTTGATAGAGAGGTTAAGCGACTTAAGCAAAGTAGGATACCTATAGTTAAAGTTCGTTGGAATTCGCAAAGAGGTCTAGAATTTACTTGGGAACGTGAGGATCAGATTAAGAAAAAGTACCCTCATCTCTTTACAAGTAAGGACAAAGCGAGGGAAGCAGATAAGTTGAGCTGAGCACCGGGACGACGCTCCCTAAAGGAGGGGAGAATGTAACAACCCGAGTTTCAGGTCAATGTCTATCCCGAGCTATGATAATTATTTTTGCTACGTAAATAGTCATAGTCGTTTATACTATATAAGGTTTGATGAGAATTTCCATTTATAGGGTAATTTCATTCTGTGATTGAGTTTTATTTGTTTTTAGAGTCTAAGGAAGTCAGAAAAAATTATTTTTGTTGCTCCGAGAGCGTGAATATGTTATTTTTATATTTACGATGTTTCCTCAAGTTTTTGTAAAAACCGTGTTTAAAGGTCGTGTTTACGAGGTTTAACGTTTTATTAAACGTTTTAAAGAAAAATTAGTGGGACGGATTTAAAATATTTACTAACGTGGTGTGACCCGAGTCTTTGGCCGATTTTAAATAAAAGAAATAATGCTTTGTACTAATTTTAAAAAGGGCTTGAGAATAGAGGGACTAGAATTGCCAATTTTCCAAACTCCAATTCTATAAATAGGCACCAATACTACACTTATAACATTTTTACAAAAAATTATATCACTCTCTCTCCCTCTCCTTGCTCTCTTCGACCAGACACCGCCACTACACCACCATTTTTCGATTAATTTTCCAACATGCATTACAATCAAATTACATATTATTAATACTTGTTTCAAGAGCTATAAAACCTACTATTAAAACCTCACATGCAATAAGATTTGAAGAAGTTGAATTTTTGGTTAGTTTATGTGATTTTCGAGTATAAGGGTGTGTTTAAAGTGGTTAGATTGTTGTTGTATTGAAGTTGTTTGATTGAAAAAGGGTTTGGTTTGGTTTCGTCCGATTTTAAAAGACCAAGGGGAACCCATATTTGATTTTTCTTATAGCAATGTAAGCTTCTAGTTATGTTTTTGTAGTGATTAAATTGTGTATATTGCGTGTTTTATGGTTATTGCTATAAGATTCAAGTGCGGAAATTATTAAAAGTGTGTTTGGTTATTGACCAAAGTTTGATGGTTTTGGTATAATTATATAGACTAGTTAGGCGTATTTTGATAGTCGAATTATGTCGAAAATGTCATTTTCATAGGTTTTGTGTTGACCAAGTTTGACCAGAAAGTTTGACTTGACCGTAGTATAACAACCCACAATTTTTATCAATATAAATATCCATCTATTAAATTAGATGCAATGTAATATCCATCTATTAAATTAGATGCAATGTAACATCTATATATACCACCTTTTTACAGGGATTTTTTTTGCTTTATTCCATTATGTAACATAGATTACATAGCTAAAGTAAACGAACTCACGCAACTACCTATGCCAATTCTATCTACGTTTATATCAAGTAAACGTTCTAATATGTCAAGTCAATATTCTAATATCCTCTATACCATGTACGTTATCTACTTAGAAATGCAAGAGCTATCAAACCAACTTCAAGAGTTGGTAGACAGAGGTTTTATCAGACCAAGTACTTCGCCTTAGAGAGCTCCTGTCTTATTTGTTAAAAAGAAAGATGGATCTTTCAGAATGTGTATCGATTACCGGGAACTAAATAAATTTACTGTAAAGAATCGTTACCCATTACCCAGGATCGATGACTTATTCGACCAACTTCAAGGTTTGAGTGTTTACTCGAAAATCGACTTAAGATTAGGTTATCATCAACTGAAAGTAAGGAATGAAGATATTCCCAAAACTTCTTTCAGATCGAGGTTCGGACACTATGAATTTCAAGTGATGCCATTTGGTTTAACTAACGCACCTGCTGTATTCACGGATCTCATGAACCGTGTGTGTAAACCATACTTAGATAAATTTGTGATAGTGTTCATCGATGATATTCTCATCTACTCTCGTAACAAAGAAGAACACGTAGATCATCTAAGAATAATCTTGGAATTGCTCAGAAAAGAGAAATTATATGCCAAGTTTTCCAAGTGTGATTTCTGGATCAATATCGTACAATTTCTTGGACACTTAATTGATAGTCAAGGACTTCATGTTGACCCTGCCAAGATTGAAGCAGTTAAGAATTGGGCATCTACTACTACACCTATAGAAATACGTCAATTCTTAGGACTTTTCGGCTATTATCGAAGATTTATCAAGGATTTCTCAAAGATTGCAAAGTCTTTGACTGAATTAACCCAGAAGAACAAGAAGTATATCTGGGGTGAAGACCAAGAGATAGCTTTCCAACTGCTTAAGCAGAAGCTTTGTAAAGCTCCAATCTTAGCATTACCAGAAGGAAACGACAATTTTGTTGTTTACTGTGATGCAACACTTCAAGGACTGGGAGATGTATTAATGCAAGGGAAAAAGTTATTGCATATGCATCCCGACAACTTAAACCTCATGAAGAAAACTATACCACTCATGATCTTGAATTAGGAGCAGTAGTGTTCGTTCTTAAAATTTGGAGACACTATCTATATGGTACAAAGTGTACTGTGTTCACTGATCATAAAAGTCTTTAGCATATCCTTGATCAAAAAGAGTTGAATATGAGACAACACCGTTGGTTAGAATTGCTAGCAGATTATGATTGTGAGATTCATTACCATCCTAGAAAGGCAAATGTTGTGGCAGATGCCTTAAGCCGAATCAAACCACTCCAAGTTAGATCATTAGTCATGACCATTCACCCAAAATTTCCATCACAAATCCTCCAAGCCCAAAATGAAGCACTCAAAGAAGAAAACCTCAAAGCTAAGAACTTATAAGGAATGGACAAAGCATTTGAAATACGTCCTGATGGAATCCGATGTATCAAGAATCGAAGTTGGTTACCACTCTTTGGTAATCTGAGGGACTTGAACATGCATGAATCTCATAAATCAAAGTATTCCATTCACCCAGGTTCTGACAAGATGTATCAGGATCTAAAGAAACTCTATTGGTGGCCTAACATAAAGGCAATCATTGCTGAATATGTCGGTAAGTGTTTAACATATTCTAGAGTTAAAGCTGAATGTCAGAAGCCATTCGGCTTACTAGTACAACCGGAGATTCCTATGTGGAAGTGGGAGAGAATAACAATGGATTTCGTCACAAAACTACCTAAAACCTCAAATGGACATGACACAATCTGGGTCATTATCGATCGCCTTACCAAATCTGCACATTTCATCCCTACCCAAGAGATAGATAATATGGAAACCCTTACAAGATTGTACATAAAGGAAATAGTCTCCCGACATGGAGTGCCAATATCTATCATCTCAGACCATGACAGTCATTTCACATCCAGATTCTAGCAATCATTACAAAGTGCTTTGGGTACTCAATTAGACATGAGTACGACATATCATCCTGAAACCTATGGATAAAGTGAAAGAACCATTCAAACACTCGAAGACATGCTTCGAGCCTGTGTTATAGATTTTAGAAATGGATGGGAAACACACTTACCATTCGTGGAATTTTCTTACAATAACAGTTACCATGCCAGTATTAAGGCAGCGCCATTTGAGGCACTTTATGGTCGAAAGTGCAGATCACCTATTTGCTGGGCCAAAGTTGGAGATGTTCAACTTACGGGACCGGAAATAATCAATGAAACCACTAAAAAGATAGTGCAAATTCGACAATGCTTGCAAGCTAAAAGAGATCGGCAAAGAAGTTACGCCAATGTAAGGCGAAAGCCTTTATAATTTCAAGTTGGAGATCGTGTTATGTTAAAAGTATCACCTCGTAAAGGTATCATCTGATTCGGAAAACAAGGAAAGCTTAATCCCTAGTACATTGGACCATTTAAGATTCTTAAAAGAGTCGGTCCAGTGGCATATAAACTTGAACTTCCTGAAGAACTTAGAAATGTCCACAATACTTTCTACGTTTCTAATCTAAAGAAATGCTTATCTGACGAATCACTTGTCATTCCAATGAAAGAGCTTCAGCTTGATGACAAACTCAACTTTGTGGAAGAACCAGTAGAGATTATAGATCGAGAGGTCAAGCAACTAAGACAAAGTCGTATTCCTATAGTCAAAGTAAGATGGAACTCTAAAAGAGGAGCAGAATTTACATGGGAACACGAAGATGAAATTCGTGCCAAATATCCACATCTATTTTCCAACATCACTTCAAAGTAGGGGTGAGAATATGTCCAAGACCGGATCGGACCGAGGACCAAAATGGTCCATATTGCCGGACCGCGGACCGGACCAAAATGGTACTGTTCGGTCTGAGTCGGTCTGGTCCGGGTCGGTCTTCGGTCCGGTCTGGCCCTACACGACATTATCATCGGGTTTTGGTCGGACCGGACTGGACCGGGGACCGAATTGGTCTAAAATACCGAACCGCGAACCGGACCGAAATACCTTCGGTCTGGTTCGGTCTGATCGACGGTCCGGTATGCTCACCCCTACTTCAAAGTCCAACTAAATCTCGAGACGAGATTTCTTTAAAGTTGGGGGACTATAACAACCAGCAATTTTCATCAATATAAATATCCATCTATTAAATTAGATGCAATGTAATATCCATCTATTAAATTAGAGGCAATGTAACATCTATATATACCACCTTTTTACAGGAAATTTTTTTGCTTTATTCCATTATGTAACATAGATTACATAACTAAAGTAAACGAGCTCACGCAACTACCTATGCCAATTCTATCTATGTTTATATCAAGTAAACTTCCTAATATGTCAAGTCAATATTCTAATACTCTATACCATGTACGTTATCTACTTAGCGTAGTTTTCATGACATTATTTCTGAACGAACATTATCCGTTAATGTTTATTCCAAAACCCTAATTTCATGTGTTATTTTATGTTAAATCAAGTGTACAAGTATTCAAGGCTTATGTACAAATACCATAGCACAACTTTTGAATATATTTTCCCTCCTAAACCTTAGTATAACCTTTCAAAGCATAATGTACAAGCTAATCATGCCTAAAAACCAAATTAGGTTACTTAAGCTCCTAAATCATGTTTAAACCTTACCACCACTTTAACAAAAAGTACAAGCACTTAATGCATGATTCCTAAACCTTAAACCTAATCCATAAGTCCTTTCTAAACCCTAATCCTAACCCTAAACACTAATCTAAACCCTAATCCTAACCTAATCTATACAAAATGCCTTAAAACTTAAAACTACAAACCAAACGCCCCTAAACCTTAAACAAGCACCTCAAGCACCTCCCTTGCATCACCATGACCTCACTAAGCAACCACCCTAGCACCTCCCTCACACCACCATCATCACCACATCACTAACTTGCGCACCAAGGTGGTTCGTCACCTCCTTGGTTAACCGTGACCTCCCACCACCCTCCACCATTCATAGCTATCTTCCTAGCTTATAAGAATCACCATATAGCCTCCCTTAGTTACCTCAACTACCTAGGACACTAATCAAATACCAAAACTTGGGGACCAAGTCTTTTCGAAGGCTATATATAGCAGAACCCAACACCACTTCAAAAATCATCCACCACACTTGTTTCCACCTTAAAACCTTGATCAAGACTTACATTAGTAGTAGGATAAGGAATATATCAAGCCCCTAGAAGCCAAGAACCAAGAAGAACGAAGCTTTGAACCCATTTTTAGGCGTACAAAACCAAAATAACCCATTTAACCCGTTTTCGAATTTGTAAGTTTTCTATATGTTAGATCAAGCATGTTATTGTTTTAGAACTATCATAAGGTCTATTAGATCCCATATGAACCCTTGTTTGAACCTTGAATCATAAAACCCATGCATTTTTGCTAAAACCCTAAAACGACCCATTTTTGATATATCTAGCTAACGAATCCTTTTTCAAAATTTTGTTACGTTAGAACTTCTTATTTTAGCTTATTCTAAGCTGAAAATCTCTTTTGGAATCCTAAATTGCATGGCATTTTGGACTTGTTTTGTAAATCGAATCCATTCAAGGGGTATATATTGTAACTATTGGAAATTAATTACTACAAGGGTCATTTCTATAATTATATTAAGTTATAACTCCAAGGGCTGTTTTTGCCAAGTTTCAAAGATAAAGGTTTAATATATATATACTTTTTATATAAAGGACTAACTTTTAAAAAATATATAAATCAAAGGTATATATTGCTAATTTTGCATTCTTAAAAATATAAAATATAATATTTTTATATAAATTATAAAAATATATATAAATATTATAAAACTTGATTTTATTAAAACCTGACACATTTATCGTTATTAATCAACGATCGAGGCATTATAAAACAATTACGTTATATATTTAAAGTAATTTATTACCGACTAGCTTTTGAAGAAACTTAAAATCGTATCGTATCACGTTATCAGGGAATTTTATGTGAGGGGTTTCATTTGAGTATACGTTTTGACGAGTTTGCTGGATTTACGATTTAAAGTGTCCTGGCTCCTCAAACGTTTACTATATGACCTCTGGATTATGATAGCCCGAACAGTGATACGATATTCTTACAAGTTAATAAACCAAATTAATATTTACGTTAA